>JABFPJ010002959.1:0-17641 GCA_022817425.1 Gryon sp. ZL-2020
AACGCATTATAAACCCGTTTAAATTTAGAAATTTATTTTCTATAACTATATTTTACTTTGAAGATATGTTGAACTTTTATTATACAAACGCATGTTTAGTTATATGTGTAGTTATAAAATAAATATTTGATATTTTTGTTTGGCGCAATTACAGTTTCTGACCTTGGCGCAATTACCATACCCCCTTGGCGCAACTGCAGGATACAATATTTTATCAAAAAAAAGGTCATTGGCGCAATTGCGTGTCACCCGAAAAACCAATTTGGTTTTATAAATATATACCAAAAAACTACATTAAAAATGCCAAAAATAACATTGCTGTTATTGATGTAATAAGTTGTGATAAAAAATCATTAAGGGTCGCAAGACAAAAGTTTACAGTAGAAATCAAAATTTCATAATAAGAGAAGATTCTCTCATAAACAAAGAATCGTCTGATTACTTTTATTTTATTTTATCATTACTAAAAATATTTTATTATTAAAAAAAGGCAATCACTCTCTGATGCAGCAGACTGATATATCGCCTTAAGGTGGGACGTCCGACTAATCTAAAAATAGCATTTTCAATGTAATTTAAATGATCATTCTGAAAATTATTCTACTTGACTTATTTAATATATTCCTAAAAACTAGCAACAAATAGTTTAAATTATTTGTCAAATTTGTATTATTGTCTTTGATTGCAGAATCAAAAATAATAATATAAAAAACACTTAACAATTAAATGAAGTCTTATTCAATTTTAATTATAACGTATTTTCGAACGTCCTAGCTTAAATTTAGAGAAAAATATACTTTGAATATTACTATTTATTTTAAATATTGCAATGAAATAATTAATTTTCAGATATGCTGGAATGGCGCTGACGAATTTGACATTTGGCGATGATAACAACAAAGCCCTGCTGTGCTCGTTCCGCGAGTTCATGAAATCTCTCGTGTCTCAATTGCAAAGTCCAAGCGACGATTTGCGTCAAGTAACCGCCAGTGTGTTGCGAAATTTATCCTGGCGAGCCGACAGTAACAGTAAACAAACTTTGCGCGAAGTTGGCGCAGTGGTTGGTCTTATGAAGGCGGCTATGGAAGGTCGCAAGGAGTCCACTCTTAAATCCATTTTATCGGCACTGTGGAATCTGTCAGCACACTGCAGTCAAAACAAGGTGGACATTTGTGCGGTTGACGGCGCATTGGCTTTTCTCGTTGACATGTTAAGCTACAAAGCTCCATCAAAGACACTCGCAATTGTTGAAAATGCCGGCGGCATTTTGCGAAATGTCTCCAGTCATATTGCCGTTAGAGAAGACTATCGGGCAATTGTTCGGGAACGTGGATGTCTTCAGGTAATTATTATTATTATGATGAATTTGATTGTTTTATTTGATTCAATCGTGTAATTGAATTGAATTTGATGCCATTTTGCAGGTACTTCTTCGTCAATTACGATCGCCAAGTTTGACAGTTGTAAGTAACGCGTGCGGAGCTCTTTGGAATTTGTCAGCGAGATGTCCACGTGATCAACGACTTTTGTGGGAATTGGGAGCAGTGCCAATGTTACGCAGCTTGGTACATTCGAGGCACAAAATGATTTCCATGGGCTCGAGTGCGGCTTTGAAAAATCTGTTGAGCGCCAGACCTAATGGCAACAGTCTATTTCAAATGGATTCAACGGCTCGCGGACTGGGTCTGCCAACATTGCCAACGCTTGAGGCACGACGTCAGCGAGCACTCGAACAAGAAATCGACCAGTCTTTGTCGGAGACTTGCGACAATATTGAACCAAGCACCTCGCCGATAAATAAGGACGACAAGTTTTCCTTTAAAATTGATCAAACTTTTATTGATCTCACGACAAGAGCTGCCAGACATTTGCAACAAATGCCGGGACCTTCAAATGCCAGGTTAATTATTATTCAAATAATTCATGCTTAAGTTATTTAAAAATTGAGTTATAAATTAGAGCAAAATTCATTGAAAATTGCGGTACAAACTACCTTAAATACTTTAAATCAAAAGAATCTTGTGTTAATGTAAAGGAATATGTATGTAATAGGACATTTATAAATTTGTTCCACTTTTTCATCGATTTTGACCATTTTTCACTGAAACGTCTTCTTAATTAACTTGTTTGTTTTTGTTAGATATAACAACGTTGTTCGAAGTGAAAGTCGTGAATCCATGCGATCCGTAACAAGCACCCACTCGGACACAATTTTTGAAAAAGTCAATAGACACGCGGTAAATGGTCGACTGGTTCCAGACATTCAAATGAAACAACAATCCGCGTCGTTACATTCCGCAGTTGGTTTCGACATGGGTGTACCGCTTGAAGTTTCCGGTATACCGAAGGGTGATAATCATGCGGAGAAAAAATACGCTATGCGTTATAAGAACGCAATTGATTATAATTTAAAGTCAACAATCTCGTGGACTTCCGGACCCGAACAACAGGATCCCAGTTGTTCGCAAATTTTGTTGCGTTCGCCGGTGGAAAAAACACCCCCGACGAAGAACTTATCGTCATATGAAAATGGTGATATCTTTGGCGATTATGCGGAAACGGATTTAGATCAGCCGACGAATTATAGTTTGAGGTATACGGAGCAGGAATTGGATGAAGTGGACAAACCAAATGCCACGTACACGAATTGCGCGGATCTTGATTTGGCACAGGTCGACACAGTGAAAACTTATTGCACTGAGGATACGCCCCGTCAAACGTCATTGAATTCGTCAAGAGCGGCATCAGCGACGGACTTGCAAAAGAAAATAATGGAAATTCATAAACCAAGCGATGGTCGAGAAAAAATGAGTTTGAAGATTCACGCGGATTGGCAGAGGGTTTCCGGTAGCCAAACGAGAGCAGTTTCTCCAGGTAAATATTTCTTTTAATTCTTATACACAATTTTTTTCGTTTTTCTTTATATTTATTTCTTAACATCATCAAATGACTTTTATGGTTTCCATTCAAACGAATTTTCATTGTAATTATCATTTATCATCCGACAAATTGCTTTATCTATCGAAGTATTTCTTACAGAAAAACTTCGTGAGCCACAAGTAATCGATCATACGCCGAGTAGTCGTGCCAATCTTCACGCAAACCAAGGTATTAATATAAATATTATCTTACAATTATTTTTAATTAAATATAATTATTGAAAAAGTATGTGTATTAATGATTTAATTTATTTTACAGGTGCAAGTCTAACCTTCAGTTGGTCTAGAAGTCAAAACTCTACGTCAACCGCAACTTTTGAAGATGAATCAAAAATAAGAAACGACGTAGAACGTAAAGAATGGGAAAAGAAGTTGGACAATAATTTGGCCACTTCAGTAGAACAAAATAGTGATGGAGATGACGATGATGAGGATTTGTTAGCTTGTATTCACATTGGCATGCAAAATAATAGGTAATTTTTTAAAGTTCATTTCAACTGAACAGAAAATTGTGCTTTAAATCGAATTAATATTTGCAATAATAATTTAAAATATAGTTTAATCAGTTAAAAAACAACTCAAAGCATAACAGTATATATATTATAAATTTAAAAAAATCTTATCTTTGAATAAGAAGTTAAGTGCTTTATTTTCTAGTATCTTTTTTATGAGAGTTAATTGATAATTTCTTGCATCATTAACAGTTCTCTTATCACAAGAAATCAATATTATCTGTATACTTTTTATTAACAAGTATTAATTTAATATATTACAATATAGCATTAAGTGCATTGTTATACATATGTATTTTAAATACAGATAATCGATTTCTTTATATAAGTATTTATGTATTAAATATCACTTTGATATTTTTTACAGGCATCGACAATTGTTTAGAAGTAGCTTCGAGCAGGATTCACAGTCTAAGTCAAATTTGACCAGGTATCAAACAAGCAACGCTTTGAATCAAGTGGATGGTTTTACTACTGGAGAAGAATCAGTTGATTCGGAAGTTGACAATGAGGTAAAGAATAATCAGATAACAGACATTTATTTAGATAAAAATGTCTAATATATAAAATTTGTATGTATTTTAAAGTACAAACAAATTCAAAATATTAGTTGTGTTCATTTAAAATTTATTTACTTGTTTATTCTTTTGTTATACATTTAAAATTTATTAACATTTTTATTTATTTTTAAATATTTATTTCTTGTTTAACGCTCCTGAAGAAACATATTTTAGTTCGAAAAACTTGGAAAAATCAGAGAATTTGAAAATGTATAAAGCGCAACAACCCTGATAACAATGCTTTTATAATAATACTAACCATAAATATTTTGTTTTACAGCGTAGTACATCTCAGGATATTTGTGAAGATAACGGCTTTAATAGTGCCCGAACTTATTCAACAACTCCTAACTATTTGTCATTAGAAGACCGTGACGGAAATTCTCAAACGACAGATTTGGATGCGGAATCGCTGTCGCAAAATAAAATTTTGGCAGCAGATTCCCTGAAGACTCCGACATCAACGACCGATAGTTTCGATTCATTTGTTACCGTGGAACAGTCCGTTGTACACATTCCGAGCCGAACCTCGCCGAAATCCGAGACCAAAGACATACCAATCGATCCGCTGTTTGAAGCCGTTGAAGCAGCGCGAAATCAGCCACTCAAATTTCGCGAGGAAGAATACCGTCGTCAACGAGATCCGGACGCGATGATTGCATCGATGGACAGATTGACCGCGACGCTGGTTCAACAGACCGAGGCAATGCGCGAAAGAGATAATTCGATCGCATTAAAACAAAGTCTCACTAGTGATACGTGGAATGAGGAATCACCCAATGATGTTTCCTTCCCGAGTATCAGCATGAGCGCTCCTTTAGTATGACTTTTTTGTCATTTCATTGCATTAAACATTTAAAACGAATGCAAATCTTACGCTCGTTAGATTTTCATTCGAATATTTCTTCAAGTTAACGTTTGAAGTTTCGGAAATGTTTAATTTGATGAGAAATGTGATTCATTTTATAAATTTTTCGATATGACATTTGGGTCCGGGAGTCATTTATTTTATAATTATTGAAAATGAATATGATAGATTGATATTGCAAATAATCTTCTAAATTATTTCATTTTTATTTTCTTGACTTATTTTGTAGTTCAATGCGTTAAATGCATTCAAAGTAGAATACATTTAGAAACAATTTGCAGTAGCATATATTGATTATCATCAAATTTCATTTTTAACAATTTAGAAGAAATGACAGTAAGAAAACACACATTTGAATAATTACCTTATATTTATCCAGGTCGGGTCGTTTAAAAGTGACAACCAAGATGCTTCACTTGTTCCCGAATCGATAACAGAGGAAGATTGTAGTATTAATCAAATGACGGATTCAAAAATCATCGAACTCGAAGCGACAAAATTGGCAGAGGCAATGCATGCGGAAATGAACAAACATTCGTACATCGATCTGGAGACCATAAAGCCACCATCAACTATGGGCAGTTTAGTTTCTCTGAGTACCAGTGTGCCCACAGAAAATTACCTCGACGGTGCCAGCAGATCAATAAAAGCCTTGCCAATAACTCCGAGAAAGAAATCACTTCCGGTTGGGATGGTCGCAAAGCGGGCGGTCGCAAATCAAATGCATTATACGGGTAGTCTAGAAAGTCTGCTCAACGACTGCAATCATTCACAACTTGAAAACTATAAGCCGCCGTCAATGATGGACGAGCTTCCAGACGCTGCGGATATGGAAAACAGTATGATCAGTGTGGCAAGCATAACTTCGGAAATTGCCGATGTCAAAGATCACGAACCGCAAAGCTTAACAACTAGTGATCCGTTTGATTTAGTCAAACCGGTTGCTAATATTTTGGCTATGACTTGCATGAGGTACGCATTATAGATTTCTTAAATTAAATTTAAATTAACAATTTAAAGAACAGAGTGCCGTTTTATCATATTTTTACACATTTTGATTTATATAATAACATGTTATTTACTATTTTTATTATTTAGAATCAATGGCGCTCTTTAAAAAACTTTACTTTCAGTTAATTCTAAAAATTGAACTTATATATTTATCTTTTATTATAAACAGATATGCTGAAATGCCGTGCGGTACTAATGACAGTTACAGCGAGTGTCTGGAAAATATTAATCCGCCTTCACTATTTAATGAGGTTAATGATTTTGATGAAGCCAGTATCGAACAGCCAACAACTGATTATACGACTTGCAACGAAACGCTTTGTATTGACGGGCCAACAGAATTTCACACGGACACGCACGTGAATCCTATTGCGACAGATGCAATTGATGAAATGGATGACACGGACGAAGGTGCCACACCAATTCCTACCGAGTATTGTGCCAGCAGTTCCGCAGAATCGACTCCAAAGAAACGCTGCAATAAGAGCCAGCTGACACCCAAACAAAAGCGACAGCTGGCAAAGGAGAGATATCGAACTTATACGATCGCTGCACCGGAAATCGATAAAGATAAGATTGAAGAACAACGTAAACAAGAACAGGTTAATTACTTTGAATGCTTAGAAAATTATTATTACTTATTCATTGAATGATTAATAGGCTTGTCAATTGAACTTTTTTGAACATTTGTAATTTTCAAACAAATTACGTTGTATTTTGTACAATTTTCTAGTGTAGAACATAAAACACTTCAATTTCTTGGTCTATATCTGAATAGCACAAAATTTAAAAATGATAATTAAAAAAATAGTATTTACAGATTATATTTTATTATTAATTATAAACACAGTTTGAACTGAAAAATAGTTTAATTCAAAGTTCAAATAGTTAAATTTCTCACAACTGTTTTATTAATAAAATCCTTTTTGGATTTTTACATACAAAAATATTGGGAAAAATGATAGTAACGTAAATTTGTAAATGTTCTATTGACAGGCGTAATTATTTAATAGAATTATTTAGTAATGATAAAGGAATAATTCGTTACAAATAAATATATAATTGAATTAATTATAGGAAGAAGCTCGTAGAAATAAAGCAGATTCGCCAAATTCTAAACCAACACCTAAGCAGCGTCGGCAAGAAGATCGAGCTCGTTTTCAGACACAAGTTCTTGGTACTGAAGTATTAGAAGTGATTTGTCCACCGGCAAATCCAGAAAGTGCCGAACCCGAGTCTCCAGCGAAAGTACCAACAACTCCTCCAGTGCGATCGGGAATTCCAACTTTACGCAAACCAAGCAGTGGATATCGTACATTCACAAAGTCAAAAACTACTGATAAAACTGACGATCAAGGCAGATTTGAGAAACTTCAATCGCCTGTAGACTCGTCAAGTATCACCTTAAATGGAAAAATCAGTAGTGCGCCGAAGATGCAAAAAAGAGCTACATCAGTTTCCCCAACTTCGTCACACGAACAAAGAGCAGACAGTGATGTGGAAAATGTAAATGAAGATGAAAATCTGGACAGTGAAGATTCGGATAATTCGGCAGAAAAACCTGGTAAAGTAGGACCACGAATTATCAAGCCTGGAATGACGCGCCATTTGAGTGTCGAGTCCACGGATAAGATGGAAAACGAAGCGAAGGCGATTCGAGGTAGAAGAAAGCCACTTTACGCGAGTCCAACGACAAGAAAACAGCTAACACCTCAAAGTTCTCCGCTCAAGGTAAAAAACAAAAAAAAGAATAATTGTGGACGATATTTTTTCTTACAAGTGCATCGAAAAGACTTTTTCTCACCCAAAAAGAGGGATGAAAGAGCACTTTCTATTATAAGGAGAGAAAATAATCTTCCATTACATCATTTAAGTGATGAAAATACTTTGCCTGCCTCGGGAGAAAAAGTGTCACTTTCGTCCCACTTTTGAGGGAAGAAAAGATGTGTTTTCGATGCATGTGTGACAGAAAATGATTGTCAATCAGTTATTTTAAAATATATAAATCTTGTTTTTCTTAATGTGAATAATGTTATGATTTACAGCAGGCACCGAAGCCAGCTAGCGGAATTCCAATCGGTCGCAGTAATACCTCACCAATAGTGCGTTCCACTCGTGCGACAACTTTGCGCCAAAATAATAGCTTACAAAAGTCCAATACAAGTCCACGAATGAGCACCAATGTAGAAAAGAGACCCACGAGCGCGAGTTTTGCCCAGAAGAAGAGTCCCGCGCTTACCAAGAATACAAACACCACATACATCAAGTACCCCAAACGTCACAGCATTCCGCCAGGCAATCAAACTGAAACAAAATCCACCACGCCACCGCCGCGTCCTCTAGAAAGACAAGGAACATTTACAAAGGACGAGCCAGAAATGGACAATGCGCCTACAGTTCCCTCGGCCGGATCTTCGCCGAGTAAATCGAGAATCGCGAAACCTATAAGAATAACTGCCACCACTGGCAAGTCCACCTCGTCCTCTTCCATTCCTTTTCCTAAATCAAAAATCACAAAGACTAACCAGAGTCCCAAACGAGCGCAACCAAATGGCGATGTAAAAAGCTCCCCGTCTGGCGCACAAAAGCAAAAGCTCTTACGAGAAACAGAAAGTAAAATTGCAAGTCTGTGGAAAAAGGCCGAAGAAAGCCGTGCCAAGTACAAGACAGAAAAGGATACGAGAAAGTGGTTAGTTCCTAATGGCGGTTGTGCGTCATCAACCAATGAAAGTCTATCAAAGCTTCATCGCAGTTCAACTTTCGAGGGTATTTCGCAAAATGAACTTGTGCTCGCGACTTTTCAACAGCAAAAATTGTCCGACGCGAGTAAATTTAGTAACTCGTGCGATCTCAGTGATATGAGCGATGCGAGCGACACGGCGTCAAGAATTCCAACTTCGAGATTGTCGAGGTATAATGGCGAGGAGGTGATTATGAGACGAAGATCGGACAAGTGCGAGCAGTCGGAAAAGAGGGTCTCGAGATTGGGTTCGTTCTTTAGAGTCGAACCGGAGGATGAAGAGGGCGAAGGCGGCAGTGGTGGCGGAATTGCGAGGGCGCCAGCGTCGGCGATCGTTACGCCGTTTAACTATCATCCAGAGGGCGTTGCGTATGCTACCAAAGAGAGGAGGGAAGCGGACGGCAAAGAGTCCGATATCGTGACTGCGAGTGCCAAAGTCACGACGGTTTGAATGGAAAAAGGAAGAGCGGGCTTTTTCCATAACGTTAATTGTGGAATTGATCATACTTTTTGACATTATGCATTGAGGTGAAAATTACGTAGGATAAATGATTTTATTTAACGATTGACTCGTAGCTTAAATACTTATAATATATATGAAAGTTATATATTTAAATGAGAGTGAAACAAAGTAACGTTTATTTGAAATTTGGTTTCATTGAGTTATTATTTATATTAAGTAAGGTTTACGATATTGAAGTTGTGCGTTTTTGTGCATACTTTGCACAGTACTTGATATAATGGTTATTTGTTATTACAAAAGTAAATTAATTAACTGATATAAAAGTAAACTTAATATATAAAAATTCTTAAAAGTTTCTTAAGAATTCATACGTTATTATATTATTAATAATATAAATTATTATATGGTGACAGTATGTATTTCATATTAACTACATACTGTTACTATATCGTCAGGTTATTTGCAAAGTCATTGTGAAATTGATTGAGACTATACATTTTCAATGAATTTTACAATTTATATTTTTGAAATGATTCCAGATTAAGATGAATGATTATTCTAGTACTGTGCAAAAACCCGAAATCGATTTCAATATTGTACACGAAAAGACAAAATGATATATTTATTTCAATTAGAATAATGAATGACAATGTTACAAAAAGTATTTTCAATTTGCGCCTTGCCAATAATAAATGTTTTCCAAAACAATAATAATTGTAATGCGTCAAATCATGCGCACCTTCCTAACAACTTTAACAAAGTCTACAACTCTGAAACGTTAAAAAAACGGCAATAACAAAAAGTTAACACAAATATGTAAAAGGAACAATGAAATCCGAAATATCCTAATAGTACTGTAGCAAACGATCGATTATTTATGAACAATTTATTGCTGGTTTCAGAGTTTGTTAGATAGGATTTTTTGATATTTATTTATTATTATTCATTTGTTCTTCATTTTGTCCTCGTCCTATTCGAGTCGGAAAGTTTACTTTTTACTTTCCGTGAGTACGTGTACATATAGTAGATTGTCAAACGCGAGATAAAGCAGAGAACAAGACAAAAAAGAAAAAGAAACAAACAAAAAATTTGAAGCAAATTTGATCATCGCGATTATTTATTTACATGTATATACACAACACGTAAAAGCGATTAAGTACAATCTAAGTAAAAGACGGAGGTTCTTTGTTTTCTTCTTTATTCGTTTTGGGATATTTTTTTACGGACGAGGAAAGTCAAACGCATACCATACATCTTGATAAAGAAACCACGATTACTTATTTAAGACTGATAGAAATCTATGGCTTTTCTTTGTCCCGGACCATTTTTCTCTTTCATTACAAACAGCTTTGGTAACGAGTGACAGGTCTTCTAGTCACGTGTTCTTTTCAAATCTTCCTGACTTTTTACATCAATTTGTTTATGATGTTACTTTTTGACTTTCAAACTTACTTTTCCTTGTAGTAGTATTTTTTTTTTCGTTTATTATTCTTGACTTAATTCTCATAAGATATGTTTTATGTCGTTTAATGGACATTTGTTTTTTTTTTAGTATAAATATTGAACAACACTGTGATGTATTTTTAGTTTAGTTCGATTTTTGCGCTCACGCAAATATATTTCCTTGTGCGGATACAAAGAAAGTATCTGAAGGAGACGATTCGGCGTGATTTAAATATTGTTTCGTTGATTGATTGCTGTTTCGACTCTAAACCAGTCCAGATTAATTGAATTTAATCTGTGCAGTCTGGTAATGAAAGTGTCGGTTTACTTTGAATGAATTTTTGTACAATTCATATTTGCATTTTAATTTGTTGATTCTTTATATTTCAAACAAACAAAAACGACTGAAGACTTGAGATTCTTTTACCATTCGATTTTATATTTGCTGAAATACAGTATATACATTTAAGTTCAAAAATATCATTCTTTGTATATTAGTAGTTATTAATGTACAATAAAATTTGTAGCTCAACATTGCTGTTCTTATTCCTCACTTGAATAAAGATTTTCATTTATTAATAAGACTTCATTTTATTTCTAGTTGATAAGAATGTTGACTTCAGTTAAACTTTTCAATATCTTTTTTTGGGTGTCCAGTTTTTTGGTGAGAGATATTTTTGTGTATATATTTTGAATATATTTTTAATGTATTTGTAAAATATATGAATAAAATGAGAATATATATTGAATACATTCCAGAATATGTAATGAATATATTAAGAATATATTTGTATAGAAAACATAGCATCAGAATACATTAACGATATATTAACAAATATTTTTCGTTTTGCTAGGATAAATTATATAATTATTACATTTATAATAAAAATTACATTAAATCTGATTTTTGTAATTATTAATGTATACAAAAAATAATAATTTGATATCATATATCATACCTTTTGAAAATATGCGTTTTTATTCTGCGAATTGAACATTAAGTTTTTCACTTTACCTTACAATTTTTTAGTTGCAATGAATTGGATAAATATACCAAATCACCTTACATTAGATCAAAGCAAATCATTTTTCTTTTGCAGTAATAAGTGTAATTTACATTAAATATTGAACATGACTGTTGATTTAAAGAACCTTTTTTTCTCGTATTAGAGAAAACTATTAATAAAGTAATTACTGTTATGAAAAAAAAAAATCTAAAGACGATGATTAATAGAGCAGCAGTAATTGAATACTTCTTTTCTAACTGAATGAAATATATTAAAATATAATAATTGAAAAAGCTGAAAACTCATAATCACTGTATGTGAAAGAACACATGAATATAATTATTGAGCAAATGGGAAAATACTTAATTATAGTGAATCAAAGTTAAATTTCTTCAGCACAAAGCTGTTGATATTTTTATTTCATAGCGATGAATCTGCTATAACTTTTGTAGCAACTTTCATTATGTCTTGCATTTCATTTGAGTAGGTGAACTTTTCATTCAGCTAATTGCGCAATTATGACAGACGGTGATGATGTTAGAAGAATCTTGAGAAATGTAAAATTATGCGCACAAATAAGTGTAGTCTGGCCAATCGAAATTTCGAGAAATGACATGAACAAATTTATCTTATACCATTTATACATCATTTTGTACACTTTTTTTCTTATATTAATAACGGCGATGGGCATACTATCAATGTATTGTTCTCGTCACGATGTAAAAATACTTTTAAAACTCACATCAATAAGTGCAGTGCTAATAGAGACAATTTTTAATATGTTTCTTTGTCTATCGGAAAGAAAAAATATAAAGGTATTTATAAAAATTAAACATATTTTACAAATATTCAGTTTATTTATGTTGAGTAATGTTCAAAGCCCCTTTTCTCTAAAATTTGTTCGAAAATTTAATTACAATTTGTATTCCATGCCGGAGGAACATATTCTGTGATTTCATTTCAAAGTAAAACAATGAAAAATGTGTTTAAAAAATGTACACCATTTTTCATAGTTTTAGCCACAGAAATATGAAGGCATTATTTTATACTGGAAATATAATTGAATGAATTTACCATTTTCAATATAAATATGACATTCAAGTTTTTGACTTTTTTATTTCTGGTTACATTTTAAAATAGTACTTGATATATGATATTTTCGGTATCTACAGTTACTTTTGCTGCAAATGGAAGAGATACTTTAGAAATCTGAAAGAAAATACAGAATATCGTTATTAAGTGTTTACTTATAAAATTATTTGAATAACTAAACTACCAGTCATATTTGATTCTTTATAAACAGTTATTACTTTTTGAATTATCCTGAAACATTGTAGTGTCTTTGGTCAAGTACAGCAAAAATTCCCCTCATGGAAAAAAATGTATTAGACAAAATATATAATTTTTTGCTGCTTTTTATATGTGAATATATTTTAAATATATTTTTTATATTTTAAATATATTTTTGTGTACGTTTATATATATATTTTTACATATTATGTATTTCAGAAATATATAGCAAAACGAAAAAAATATATATATTATATAATATAATATTTTGCCAAAATATATACACAATGTATTCGCAATATATTTTTCGTTTTGTTAGAGATTTTATATATTTCAAATATAGTTTTGCTAATAGTTCTAAATATATTTCTTATTATGAGGGTTAAAATTGAAAAAATAACAATTAAAATTCAAGAAGTATATTATTTAAAAAAATTTATTTAAATAAATATTTTGTATTTAACTATTAAATATTTTGTTTATTTAGGTATTACTATCAGAAGTCGAAAGTTTCGTACATAATGCCAATGCGACAGAATTGAATGCGATTAGAAAATGTATTAATCGTCGAAAGCATATATTTGTGTCATTTATTTCTTCTGAAATTGTGCAAGGATCTTTTTTGATAATTGCACCTCTTTTTTTAGCTGACCAAAGTTTACCAGCTGAATTTTGGTATCCTTTTCCGATCGAAACGACAACATTATATGTATTGATGTATATTTATCAAATAGTTACAATTGCTCAGGTTACGTTAAATATTATAACGGAATTTATGTTAGCATTTATGTTAGAGAGTGCAGCTGCACGTTTTGAAATTTTGGGATATAGTTTTTTAAATGCAAAGAGTAGAGCAGAATTTAAAAATTGTGTCAAAATTCATCGAGATTTAATAATGTATATGAACGATTTTTTAATATTTTATATATATTTTTGCTTTTTCAAATTTATATTTATATTTTATATTTATGTATATAATAATAATATAATAAAAGAATTAAAATATATTCATCTTGATATTATAATTTCGAAAATTAAAGCAGAATTAAAAAATATATCCATTTTTTACAGTTACTTTTACAAAATTAATAATAGCATAAAGTATATTATTTTGGAATCATACTTTTTAACGTATATCGTTTTGATTGCCACAGCACTTATAATTCTCAATGTAAGAATTTAAATATGCTTATGGTTTTTCACATATTGATATTCAGTATTTCATTTCATTTGCAGAACGCGACAGCTGTAGAAATTGCTCAATTTATATTTATAGCTGGTGGTGGTTTCATTAGATTCTACTTGAGTGCAGCGCCGGCAGATGATCTTAAATCTGAGGTTTACATTTATTTTTGAAATATAATAAATAAATGCCTAAGCAAAACGAAAAATATATTACGATTATATTGTTATTAATATATTCCTTAAATAAACATATATTAAAATTATATTAAGAATGTATTACGAATATATTAAGAATATATATTAAGAGTGTATTAAGGATATATTAGGGATGTATTTTTAATGTTTTTTTAATATATTAAAATATATTAACAATATATTCGTAACACATTTGTTGTTTTGCTAGGATGTATAAGTAAATAATGTGTATATACAATTTTTAAAAGGAAGTAAAGTCATAGTCAAATTAGAAAACACTTTTCGGGATATTTTCAAAATTTCATTTTTTGTTTTAAAAAAAATTAGAAATATAAATTAACATTTACAGACAAATTATATATCAACAATTATTATATCAATGAAAAAACCTTTAAAATATTTTTTTGTCTTAATTCAGAGTCAAGATGTTACCTTATCAATTTTTGGTTCCAACTGGTACGGACAATCAACAGACGTAAAAATAGATTTATTGTTTTGTATGTTTAAAGCTCAACAAAGTTTAGTTATTACTATACCTGGAATTATAAATGAAATTTCCTTAATGAAATATGCTGCGGTGAGTTACAAAATATAATTTCAATCAGTGTATTGTTCAGTCAGTCATAACTCATGAAAAAAACGTAAAAAACTTGCGAAGAAAATCAATTTCTCGAAAAAGTTGTAAAAAATGAGAAATGGCAAAAAAATATTTATCGAGTATACGAACAAATTTGAGTTGAATAATATCTAATTTGTATTATTTATACATTTTTTCTAGTTTCTGGTCACTGGTCTCAATTATTTTATGAACATAAGAATACTACTGGATAAGTAACTGTGGATATAATAGATATATAACCATTCATCAATTCAAAAATGTAAGAAACATTTTCGAGAATAAAAAAGAATAAAATAAGACGTTTTGCTCTCTGAATTGAGGATTATGAAAAATGTGTATACCTAAACAATGAAATTTAGCAAAAATATAGCCCTATTGAAAAAAAAATTATAGAAACTAATAAATACAGTCAAGACTCATGGACAAAAGTCTCTTAGATCCTGATAGAACTATCAAAAATGGCATTTAAAATCATATATACGCGAAGAAAGTTATATTTTTAATATATTCATGATATATTCAAAATGCATTCATAATATATTCTCAGTATATTCCTGTATTAAAAATATATTAAAAATGAATTGAAAATATATTAATAATCTATTAAAATTATATTAAGATTATATTAACAATATATTAAGAATATATTTCACGTTTAGCTAGGGATTTGATTGACATTTTTTTTTAATGTTTGATTTATAAAAAGTTAAATATTAGACTAAAACATTTTTGTAATAAATTCAATACTTTTAAACTGTTTATCATCAAAAGTGAGTATACTTACTTAAATATTATTATAAAACTTGATTCAATACGAGCAAGAAAATTTCAATTTCAGACATTTGTCATTTCATCCAAACTTGATATCATATACCTGACGCAAAATTTACAGACATAAACCATGAACATACTCAACATTAAAAATACTAATTTGACTATATTATATGCTATTCCAAAAATCATAATTAAACTCAACGAACCATACGCGAAGCAAAATGCCATCAAATTCTTCCAATAACAATTCATTTGATATCTTTATAAATTGTATTTCTCTTCAAACAGACAAATCTTTCATTCCTTATTCCCTTGTTATCCATTTGCAATAACAATAACACACACGATTTTAAAGTACTATAATCACTACGAATTGAATGTTTAATTACACGACGTCGTGCGAATGTCGACAAGTGATAATAATTATTCAAAGGATTTTGCGATCAGAATGAAAGACATTCACAGCTTTAATTAGAGACTGTTGTTGCATAACTCATTCCTTCTTTACACTGTCAGTATAATTCCAGCCATGTCTAATATTAAGTATATTCATATCAAATATAACATGACGATTCATCATGAAATGCTTGTATTGTTTATAATGCCATTGTATTATTTCCGCGTTCCAAAATGAACTTCTCTGATGTGCACAAGAAATTGCGAGTCCTCCGAATGGGAGGAATCGTAACTGGTGTATGGCCAGTTTTTTTAAAAAAAGATGAAACACTGAAAAAGGTTTTATTAAAAATATGGAACGTGACATATATTTTTTTTATTGTATTATCATTGGGTCCTGGTGTGATATCACTTTATTTTTATCGTCGTAATTTAAGTGCCTTTTTAAAAATGTTGGCTGAAGTTACGGTCGCCACAGATACATTATTAAATAATTATTTGACAAAAATGCATAATAGAAGGATCAAGGTAATTCGTTTTGTTTGAAATTGATTTCAGTAACATTTGATGTATTTAATTTAATTTCACTTATCTTATACAGATTGTTATGTGGGAAATAGATGAATTTCTGTTAAATGCAACCACCGAAGAGATGATGGTAGTGAGAAGATATGTCAATCGACGTCAATACTTTTTGGCTTATATTTTATGCTCTTTTTATTCAGCTGCGATAATATTTTGTTGTGCGCCTATGATAGTTGCCGAACAACGCTTTCCAACTGACATTGATTATCCGTTTTCTACCGAAAAACCAGCTATCTATTACACGTTGTACTTCTTTCAAATTATCGTGGCTTTTCAGGTTGCTTCAAGCTTTTTTATGGATTTGATGGTCGCTTATATGATATGGTTTGCAACAGTTAGACTAGAAGTGTTGTGTAATCAGTTTACAAGAGTCAAAGATGCAAGTGAAATGCGCAAATGTGCTAAGAAGCATCAACATTTGATTGAGTAAACACAATTTTTGCATTGCAAAATTATATATGTAATTTGTATAATTAATTAATTCATTTTTTTGTCACAGATTTTTCAATAACATTCACTTATCATCGAGGTATATAATCTTAAAATGTTACGATATTATGGGTATGACAATGATCACTGGAGGATATCAGCTTATAAATGTGAGAGCAATCAATTTATTTGTTAATATATCCCTCGTAGAATGTTGAACTTGGCTGAACCTAGGGCATTCTTGGGCATACTTTGTTCCAAGAGTGGACCCTAACATTGACCCTATGTAGGATTTTCATAGGACCCATATTGGTTTGAAACGTTTACCTACAAATTACGTAGTTAAGTATTTTCAATGTGGGCCTTCCTGGTATTTACTAATTCCCCTAGTAGAATTTTGAACTTGGCTGAACCTGGGGCCTTCTTAGGCAAACCCTGTTCCAAGATTGGACCAACATTGGCCTTATGTGGGATTTTTGAGGGACCCTCATTGGCTTGAAACGCTAACCTATAAATTACCTAGTTAGGTATTCCTAATATGGGCCTAACGAGGCCTCCCTGGTATGGGATATTTGATGAAATCCAATGTTGGCCTAATTAAGCCTCAGTAGGCACACCTACGTTT
>JABFPJ010002960.1:0-17641 GCA_022817425.1 Gryon sp. ZL-2020
AAAAAAAAAAAAAAAAAAAAAAAAAAAAAAAAACATTAAATCAAAAGCAAAATAAAAATAAATTTTACATGAATTATGAAAATTTCTTGGTTAAAATTAGGCGTTCCACATTAAAAATTTGATTCTGATCTGGCTGGCCTTATTAAAGCCTAGTTTGTTACCTAATCGGGGCCTGTGCTGAAGCACATTAGATTTTCTCAAACTTCTTACAATAAATGACGTCCTTATTAGGACCAGAAATAGCCCTGATATGGAATACTTATTGTCAAATCGGGGGTTGACATGGCCAGCCCGGAATTTGATAATAATCTTTATTTATTTACTTCTAAATTCACATAAATATAAACTAGAATTAAAAAACAAGATTATTAGATAAATTTTAGAAATTCCCTAGTAGAAATAAAAACAGAAGATATGGCCATAAATATGGTTGGCCTTTCTTAACCCAAGTAACGATTATCTAATGAGGGTTTAAGCTGGATCATATTAGGATTTCTTAAACTTTTCCCAGACTTGTACGCACTTATTAAGGCCAAAATGGCCTCGATATGGCAACCTTATTTTCAAATCGGGTTATGTAACACGTATTTGTTATGAGTCAGGTATTAATATGGCCAGCTTAGAATTTTGTATAATGGCATTCCCTTCTAGAACCTGATCAGAGTCGAAGTTGTTTGACTCCGTCATGGGGGTCTGATTGGTTCTTGATCAGGTGGCCATGTTATAGCCACACCTTAGCCCTTGACAGATCCTTAACCTTGAAATCCTACTTCTGACTTTTTTTTAATTAAGATGTATTCAAATTCAGCCCTGGCCAGGCCCCAACGTGTTTACCTTAACTTTCAGTACATTTAACGGGCTGCCTTATCGGAACCATAGGAAAATCGGGATGCCCTATCGGGCCACTTTTGGCCCTAATAGGACCAAATATTGACCCTAAAGATTCCTTTCAGGAAAATCTAATTATTCCCGATCAGCTAACATGGTTTCCATGTTAAACCCATAATTTAACCAGATTTCTATTTTTTACTTTGGTTGGCCTTAATTATTTGATAAAGCAAATGAATACAAAATGCGTAAATAAATCGAACTGACAAAAAGTATTAGGTATTTAGTCGACTCAATCGACGAAGTTTATTGGAAAATAAAAATTGTAATTGTAGTATGGAATTCAATAGCGATTGTGCGAAAATTTCTTTGTTCCCGGGCGCATGTAATGATTATGCCGGGAATGACCAGCATTCGATGGATATAGTAATTGCATTGAAACGGAATATTGAATCGGACATCTAACTCACTCATAATTACCCGTGACGGGATTAACGGGAATATTAATTATCTGCTAATTTCAAAGCATCGATATATATTGCCTCTTATGATATTCGCATATGTGCAACTAACATTATATTGCGGAACAAAGTAAAAGCGACTATAAACGGATAAGTGGATAGTCATTCTATTATATTTGTACGATGATTTTTTAATAAACTTACAGACTCGATTAATAGGTCAATTAATTTTGTTTCTTTTTTCCTTCTACTTTTTTTAATTTGTTATTCCGTCACTTAATTTATCAAGTATTTTATTCAATAATAAATTTGATGGATATGTCAATGAAATCATTTGAATAAGCTATTTTACTTCAATTTCTTTTCAATTCGATTATTGAACACTGAGGCAAAATGTTAACGTTTTTTTATTTCTTTCTTCTGTAATCTTATATTACACGAAGAAGTTCAGCTTACATTGTAAGAGCAGAAGTAATAGGATTAAATGTATTTAATATAGAAACTGAATAATAAATAATACTTTCGAGTATAAATTATTATTATTTCAAATGTTTTTCGTAATTCCAATAAAACTATTATATTATGTTTATTAAAGTTTAATTTCATATAATGTAATACTTTTTATCAGATTTGGGTAAATGATGTTATAAACAATGTTTTCCGTGATAAATTTTTATACAAAATTAGTTTTTTGAAAAATTATCAATAAAAAGCAATAAATTGTTTATTTAATGAATACCCGAAAAATATTTTATGCAGAAGAATATATTAGCAGGAATAAAATCTTAATAATAACTATTAATAATTTAGAATTGAACATTAACTAACTTAGCTTTATTTACTTTTATTTTTTTATATAGTTCTGTTTACTTTATTTATTTCAATTTGTTTACATTGTTTTCTTTACTTAACTTTGTTTACTTAGTTTTATTTATTCTGATTTGTTTACATAGTTGTATTTACTTTGTTCTGTTTACTTTCAATTGTTTACTTAGCTTTGTTTACTTCGCTTTATTTACTTTAGTTTGGTTACATAGTTTTGTTTACTAAACTTTAATTACTTAACATTAGTTACTTTGTTTTGTTTCCAAATCTGTGTTTACTTTACATTGTTTACTTAACTTTATTTACCTGGCTTTATTTTCATAGCTGTGTCTACTTTGTTCTGCTTATTATTGTTTATTTACTTAACTTTATTTACATTGTTTTGTTTACATTAGATTGTTTACTTAAAACACAAAAATAAAACAAAATATCAGTTATTCAAATTCAAATCATTCATTTTTCTCACTATAGTCAAATTAAATCCAAATAATAATGATTTTGTGAAGAAAATCCTTCAGTCCTTCAGTCGACAATCGAGCATCTGAAACCCAAGTCTAACCCTAGTGAGACGTTTGTCAGCGATTACGTAAGTTTTGCGTAGTTGAAGTGAATGGAGTAGTTAATTTGTATTCATAGTCCTTGAAAGTACAGGAGGGTTTCGAAATGGTATCGGGGAGTACCGGTGGACCGTTGCACATGAGGTGCAATGGCATCAGTAGGCAGACAGGTATCACTAATCAGGCCGTTTCCACTTAATTTGCGAAGGTAATTAACCGTCCCATTTGCTTTTGCTCATCCTAAAGCTATTTCCAGAACCTGAAAGGCCGGGGGTACTTCATTATGCGCAGCACCCATTGTATTTAGTCCAACTACAAAGTCAAATTAAAGTGCGAATTAGTTGCAAAATTAGCTTTCTCGCCCTGTGACTAATAATCTCGTCTCAGATGGTAACAGCTTTTCAAGTAAACAGTCTTAACAAGCGCCCAATTCAATCGCAAAACCTCCAAATCATTGGAAAACTCATTTTTCAGTGATATAAAATGAGTTTGGTCAGACGGATTAAATTTCGATCAGATACATGAAATTATCTTGATTGAATTGCAAATCAAATCTGATCTGGTGCTGATTAAAGGGTGACGCTAATGTAGTTCGGTTGTCTAATGTCAATCTGAAGCATTACATCGAGCAAAAGTTCATTTGTCATTAAATTTCATTTGATTCAATACACGGGATTGATTATTTCATTTCGTTCGAGATATTGAGTCGATGGCAGAGGCATTTTATTGTTCTGTATTTTCACTCATTAAATGCCTGGATCCAGATGATAAAGAAACACCTGAGAGTACTGGCGTTTTCATTCAAGTGGATGAGAGAGAGAGAAAAAAAAAGAAAAACTAAAGGCGCACACGGTTTTCGGTATTAACGGATATGAGACTCGTGTTATTTGCCGACAGAACAAGCGATTGGTAATACAGTGAAGTTCTGATCGAATGGAGAAATTGCGCTCTACATTTCACGGAAGCTGCCCCAACTTCACTCCACAGTCCGAGCGGAAATTAAGCGCATTGCTTACTAGCACTGACCTGCATTACAAGTTCATTTCGTACCAGGGCTTGTGAGGTCAAAATGGTCGTTGTTTCTGCGTTTATGTTCTGACATGCACCTAACAAGTGAAGATCCAAAAGACAAGAACAACAAGAAAATTTTTTTACAATTAACAATGGCTATCACGTCATTGTCCGTGAACTGAACAATTAAAGTAAGATAAAACAAAAGAAGACAATTTGGAAAATTATGATCAGATTTTTTATTTCAAAAATCATTTTAAAAGTAATTTTTTAATAATAAAAACTGAATTTTGGGGATGTCATAGGGATGTTAATACGGATGTAACAGGAGTGTTAATAACGATGTTAATAAGGATATCATGGGGATGTCATAAGGATACCATAAGGATATCATCATAAGAATATCATCATAAGGATGTCATAAAGATATTATCATAAGGATCTCATAAGGATATCATATGGATGTCAATAAAAAAAAAATGTTATGGATAATACATATTTTTTGCAATCAACATCTGAGCGAAATAAATGATTCTGCTACTAATTAATACGATTATAAGTAAATAAAAATAAAATCGAAGATTAAATAAAAACTGTGCATGTACGATCAAATTACAATCATAAACACGATATTGTTTCCTGGGAAATCGGTAGAAAAATGTATGTAAAATTAGCTAATTGAAAGAAATATTAAGGTCAGATAAAATGAATATCTCCGGTGTAGAAATATCTCACTTTAAACAAAAAAAAGCTGAAACTTATTGAAGTTGCATGGAAAGCATAAAAACGATGAATATATACACAAAATATGTGAAACATGCCGAGCTTTTCAATACGTTTCAATTCAAGTTTCACAAGTTTACATAACAAATTAACTTTACTCATTTATTTGAATTTACTCGAGAAATTTTAAAATTATCTTGCCGTCGCTTCGGCATTCCCCGTTACTCATTTTATTTAACATTCAAAGTTTGTCAATTTAACAATGAAAAGACGATAAATTGCGATGAAACTTTTATCGTTTCATCTTTTCGTAAGCGTATTTTTAAGCGTTTCTTCGATTTTTTTTCTTCTTCTTTTTATTTAATTTGATTTCGCTCATCGATCAACAGTTTTAGTTTAAACATCGGACAAAAAACTTTGTTAATTAATTTGGTTCACAGTTTATAGATAAATATAAAAAAAAATTTTTTTTTGCGTTTCAAACAAGAGAAAACACTTGCATTAAATATTAACTTGTAACTGTTTTTCGCACAACTTTTAAAATACGCGAACATTAAAGACGCGCCAACTGCCAAGCTTTCTCGTCGTTCATACACCCCTTGTCTTTCATGCCGTTTCCTTATTCTTCAATGCGTTTGTTAGTTTCTCGACGGGCTGTAATTTTTTGTCTTCCTTTTTATTCTTCAGCCAACACCCCCTTCCTGTTTTTCTTGACAACTCTTGAGGCAGTCACATAAACGAGATTGTCTTCCTCTTGTATCCGTTTACACGCCATTCCACTTTCGCATTTGCCTAGTATTTTTCTTTTGTCACTGATAATAAAAAAAGTAGCAGTGATACGTTTTGCATCACAATGTTTACAAAATATTACCACTTTAATTCTTTACTTTAATTATTTTATTTAGAATTTTGCAAATGACGAAATGTTAAAAAAAAAAAAAATACAAGAAAACACGAAGAAGAAATTCTATAAATAGATAGTTGATTTTAAATTAATTTGTTTACTTTGCTTTGTTTATTTTGCTTTTTTTGTTTTGTTTTATTTACTTCGCTTTCCTTATTTTGCATTCTTTACTTTGTTTTGTTTACTTTGCTTTGTTTATTTTGCTTTTTTTGTTTTGTTTTGTTTACTTCGCTTTGTTTATTTTGCTTTCTTTACTTTGTTTTGTTTATTTTGCTTTGTTTATTTTGCTTTCCTTACTTTGTTTTGTTTACTTCGCTTTGTTTATTTTGCTTTCCTTTCTTCGTTTTCTTTACTTTGCTTTGTTTATTTTGCTGTCTTTACTTTGTTTTGTTTACATCGTTATGTTTATTTTGCTTTCTATACTTAGTTTTGTTAACTTTAAAAACAAAAATATTTTTATAAATTGATTTCAATAAGTCAATACTTACTTGGTAATCTCAATATTTAACACAAATATTATAAAATATCACTAATTAGTTAAAAAGTAACGCATAAAATATGATAAAGTCTAAGATGATAAAATGCATAATGCATAATTTCATTTATTACATTAAAATTATTTTTACCTAATAAATTATCAACTTCTTGCGTTAATTATGAGAAGCCCCGAAAATTTGCTATGAAATAGCCGGAGTTTGTAACGTCTATTACCAAAATTTCAAGAGCTTCTGGCATCAATTATCAGAAACGTCTAATACCTGACAGCGAATATCAAGTAACTTATAAGATTAATTAACAGAAATTTGCACACATTTTATTATTATTTGCCTAAATAGTCTATAATTGTAGCTCAACACTTTTTTACGCTGAAAATAACATTTATTTGCTTGTAATATTAATTTGATATAAAGTCACGCTTCCATGAAATTGTTGAAATTACCAGGTAATATCTACTATATATAGATAATTTAAAATCAAAATTTAATGTAATTTCACATATCTCAGATTTGTCGATACTTAATTTAATTTATAATTAGACTTAAATATTCAGTCGAAGGTTTTATACTTTAGTAGCTGGATTCCCGGCATTGCTCGGATGTTCATGATAAAAAATATTTAATATATCATTTTTGTGACATCTTTATGATATCTTCATGAAATCCCTATGACATCCCTATGACATCCTCATAACATCCGTAATTATGACATCCTTATGAAACCCTTATGACATCCTTATGACATCCATCTGATATCCATCTGACATCCTTATGACATTCTTCTGACATCCTTATGACATCCTTATGACATCCATCTGACATCCATCTGACATCCTTATGACATTCTTCTGACATCCTTATAACATTCCTATTTATGGCATCCATATGACATCCCGATAATATCCTTATGATATCCCTATAACATCCCTATAATATCCCTATAACATCCTTATGAGACCCCCATGACAACCCTATGACAAAAAGAACCATATTGCCAAATGTGTAAATAATTAAAAATATACAAAATATCGTACGATCTTATGAATTAATCGCGAGTATCAAAAACGTAATTCAAATGTGTAAAAGCAACGTTCATTATCCAAACAAATCAATTACCATAAATCTCGAAATTACCGTTGGCGTTGTTGGGAGAGCCTTCAATCCGGCAATCACATAAATAATGCGTTATTCGTATGGAAAAGGCACATTGCATGCAAAGACCTCGGGAGGGGAGGGGGGGATCATATCTGTTCTACATTATCCTGATAATACAAAATTCCATTTTGTAATGTCTGGGGCTTCGCCTCGCATTCTGACCGTGTTAGCAGAGCAGGGCCAGAGGGCGCTGTGTTGAAGCAAAACGCGTCTGGGTTTCACCTCCATATCGTATTTCAAAACCCATATTCTGCGAGCGTTCTAACTACCAGGTTTGGCTCAGCTTGGGCATCAACATGAAGCCTCAAAAGAAGAGGCCAAAAGACGAAGGAAACGAAGGAATGAAAGAAGCCGAAGGCATGGAACAGAGAGAAAGAGACAAAGAAAGATAAAGAAAGAGAGAGAGAGAGAGAGAGAGAGTGAGAGAGAAGGCTTTTCCTCTTTATACTATCGCTCGGCACAAATCTCTATTCAAACAAATATCAAAGCGCTGATTTAGCATCGTACTTGGCCCCTGCCCGTAGGCAACAAGGTGTGCTCCGCTGTACGACTAAACGCAAGCTGTGGCGCTAATGAAATTCACGTCACTGATACCAAGACTTTTTTTTTACACCCCCCCCCTTAAATACGCCTCCTTCTGGTGTTCTTTTAACGTCATGTCTGATCGCGCTATTCATTCGTCGAGCAGCCACGATATTGGTTTATTTCAATAATGGCGAGCTCATTTCAAACATCCATCCGAGGCTCTATCAAAACTCTGGCCAACGAAATAACTTAGCAGACGTGCGCATGTTACGTTGCAAGTTTGAGCTCATGCAAAGTAAAAGAAGCAGAAAGATGGAGAGGGGGGGAGGGAGGAAAAAAAGGAGAAGGAGGACAGAATTTTGTTTCACATTGCAAGTTTACGTTGGCGAAATATCTGAGAATGTTTGATGATGCAAATTTTATGGCAAATTCGGTTTTGCAAATAAGCTTTCAGGATGACATTCTCGATGCGAGTCTTGTATTTTGCGTCAAAGATTATCCATCATTTTATGATAATGTTTTTTGATGATTGTTTAACATTTTTGCAAAATAAATATGTTTTGAGAAATATTATATTTTGTTTTGTGATGAATTATTTATTATTTTGTTGCAAATTTGGAAAAAATGTTTTGTACATCTTGCAATTAATAGATTGTAAGTTGGTATTTTGATGTTCTTATTATGTTTACTATTGTGATTGTTGTTGTTATTGATGTTTTTTATTATGATTTTAATTGTGGTTGTTATTATTTTTGATGTTTTTATTATGATTTTAATTCTGGTTGTAGTTATTGTTGATGTTTTATTACTGCTATTATTGTTGTTTTTGTTATTGTTGATGTTTTTATTGTTATTGTTATTGTTGAAGTTGTTGTTACAGTTGTTATTCTGGTTATTGTTATTCTTGATGTTTGCATTGTCCTTGTTATTGTAATTGTTGTTATTATTGATATCGTTATAGTTGTTATTTTTATTATTGTTTTTATGCTTGTTGTTAATGATATTAATGTTGTTATTTTGTTTGTTCTTTTTGATGTTTTTGTTGTTGTTTTTATCATGATTATTATTGTGATCGATGTTGATGTTAATGTTGTTATTGTTGATGTTATTGTTTTCTTGTTGATGTTAACTTCTTATTCTTTTTATTTTCATTATTCATTTAAAATAAATTTATATACCATTTTATGATAATCTGTTTAAAAAAAATTTAATTTTTTTATTTTAAATTTGTTACAAAACAAATACATTTCAAAAAATTCAATTATTTTTTTATAATGATTTATTTATTATTTCTATAGAATTTGCAAAAAAAGTTTCGTACATTTTGCAAATAACCGATTCTAAGTTGAAATTCAAAGATATTTATAATGACTTCTTCCGTCAAACAAATCTGATCACGTTAAAAGAATATTACATTAAAAAACGTTAAAAACATTTTACCACTAATAAGGGCAAAACGTAATTACAAAACGCTGAATAACACAATCAATTGCACTGTGGCATCAAATGAATCATTTTCAATGATATTTGCTCGAGTAAATATCAGACCGTATTTATCTTACACAAGAACTGTTGTATTGATCGACGCTGCAAGGAAACTTCGTGTCTTGTGTACGACCAAAAACGGCTTTCTAAAAGTATCGCAAGCCCCATTTTGAAATTCATCTTAGTTATATTAAAATTACACTTTCATCAGTATTCCTTCTTCTTGGACAAATACAACCCAAAATACTTCCTAAACACTGTCAATCTATAATAATTCATCTGATAAAAGTACTTTTAATATTCCACTTAATATTCAACATCAAAGAATTGTTTAAATTCTTCGCAAAATATGACATAAGCAAACTTTTATAACGATTAATCCCGTAACATTTAAGCACAATTCCTAAACCCAAGTTCTTAAAAAAAAATCTCAACTCCATTCTCAAAGTTTAAACGTAAAAAAGGAGCTTTTATAGTCGCATTTATATTTCAACGAGTTTATATATACTCTCATTTAGCTCGGGATGGGGCTTTTTCATGAGCTTTCGTGGCATAGGCATCTGCCAGTAGAAGCGTTATTAATAAATTTCAATCTACAAAATCTTATTAACGATAATTAATGCGTAATCTCTGCTTCTAATCGGCTCGTGAATCGAGTGCGATGCAAGACACAACTCGAGACTAAGACCTACTCCTCGCATCTTCCACTTCTATGAACGGAACGTTTGTGCTTTACATTTTGCAAAACACAAGAGAGGAAAGTCGTGATGAGAATCTTTAGCCTTCGCAATTAGCTAACTGATAAGAACGCCATGCTTAAAAGTTGTTTACCCTTTTCACATGTGCTAACACTTGACGTTAATACAAAAATGTCTTGTCGAGTAACGCGATTGTTAATTAACAAATATTAAACAGATTTTAAGGTAATGTCAGACCGGGTAATTTAGTTTAACGATTGGCTTGAAAGTGCAAAATGTGATGTGCTTTAGATATAAAGCTTTGATGGTTACGTTTCTTACACCAAAAGTGGAAGAAACATTTTTTTTTTAATTTTGAGTATTATTATAAGTTATATTTTATATGAAAAAAATAATATAATCAAAAAGAATTTGTTCAATTGTTCTTCTAATAAATTCGGGTTAAAAAGTTAGCAAAAGTTAGTTTTTTATTTTAAAAAACGTTTTTAGTTTTGTTAGTTTCGTTAGTTTTTTTAAGGTTAGCAAAAGTTATTTTTTTGTTTCAAAAACATTTTTAGTTTTAAAAACATTTTTAGTTTCATTATTTTTTTTTAAATTTAGCACCAGTTAGTTTTTTTATTTAAAAAACGTTTTCAGTTTCATTAGTTTGCTTAGTTTTGTTAGTTTCTTTACTTTTTTTAATTTTCATATTTTTTTTTGTTAAAAAAATGTGTTAATATTATCGGTACAAGAATCCCACATTGACAAAAGTATTAAACATCAATTTTGCACAATCAACAACGTAGCAGTTGTAATTCCGTCAATTAACAGGGCTGATTCCATTACTGCACCGACATGAAATAGCCTCGTTTCTTGTGCTAACAAACGCCTGGTTAATGTCAACTTTCGCTTGTTTAATTGCAATAAATTGCTCGGCCAGAGCTTTCACGGTGTTCACACAAAAGTTTGGCCCATGGACTGCGAAGGGATAAATCAGCCACGCAGACGCCGCAAAACGTCTCGTGAGAAGCGACGTAAGTTAAGTTCATGCAACGCCACGTAAGACCTCGTTTATAAAATTTACATCCCCATGCGATCTTGCTCTACCAACTTTTCGTTACTCCTTAATTTTCTTCATAAAAGTCCAAATATCTTGCGAAAAAGAATTGTTTGTTATTGTTCTTGTGGTTCTGGTTGTTGTGGTTATGGTTATTGTTGATGTTTCGGTTATTGTTATTATCGTGGTTCTTATAATTGTTGATGTTTTTATTATGGTTGTTATTATTGTTGATGTTTTTATTATTGTTGTTATTATTATTGATGTTTTTATCATAGTTGTTATTGTTGATATTTTTGTTGATGTTTTTATGATGACAGTTATTATGGTCAATGTTGATGTTAATGTCTTATTGTTTTTATTTTTTTTTGTTATTATAGTTGTTATTGTTGATGTTTTTTTAATGTTGATGTTGTTTTAATGATTGTTATTGTTGATGATGTTTTTATTATGATTGTTAATGTGGTCGATGTTGTTGTTGATGTTGTTATTATAGTTGTTATTGTTGACGTTGTTATAATGTTTGTTATTGTTGGTGTTTTTATGATGATTGTTATTATGGTCGATGTTGATGTCAATGGTGTTATTATGGTTTTTATTATTGATGTTTTTATAACGTTTGTTATTGTTGATGTTTTACAGTGATGTTATATATGTTTTTATTATGATTGTTATTGAGGTCGATGTTTTTATTGATGCTGTTATTTTTCTTGTTTTTGTTGATGTTGATATAATGTTTGTTATTGTCGACACTTTTGTTGATGTTTTGGTTATTGTTTCGCATCCTTTTGAGATAATTTTTATTATTGTTTTCATCAATATTATTATTCTCATTTTTATCCTCAATATTAACCTGCTTATTCTTCTGCAATCACACGATAAATTGTAACCACAAATGCAAATGTCCGATTTGCATTCCCGCAATTAATTTCACGACTTGCTTATGACTGAACACCCTGACGAAACAACCGCATATTGTGTTTTTGAACTTTAAAGATACCACCAGGAATCACGAACACAAAAAAAAGAATAGATATACTATGTGATTATTCGTACAAACTTGGAGCCAACGGGGACACGATCCATCGTCATGATATTGCATCGTTCATGTATGACAACGAAGTGCAAAGGAGAAAACTTTCAGTTGAAGAATGGATGTTGTTATTCTTGAGGAAGAGAAAATCGTTGCAGTTAGAAGTTTGTGCGCGAGTTTGGATTACATGCAAAATGTCGACATACCAGCGGCAGTTTATTTCAGTCGGACAAATTACTGCCGAGGTTTGATTTTGCAGATTTCCGGTATACTGAGATGAATTTAATGGTGTCAGATAATTTGTGGGAATTTCAGCAGGTTCTGTTTTCAATTCGAATAAGCATACGATCCATTCAATTAAAATTCCTTTCCAAAACGCGTGCGGGATTAGATAACAGATATCATTGAAAATATTATTTAAAATGCAAAAAAAGGATATTATTTGCAAATGTCAAACTATATCGTATTATTTATGTTTAAATAAATAAATGAATAAATTGAAATACAAAAGAAAAAAATGTTGTCAAATAAAAACAGAAAGTTAAATAAAAATTTGTTTAACGTACATTCGCAAGTGTTTGTGTTTCATTGACGGAAAGTAATGAAACATAATTTTTCATTTGATTCATTCTTGTTTACTGAAATTAATTGAAATTATATCTTGTTGGACGAAAAATGTTTTAAACTAGAAATAAAGTTTGACTAATCAACAAGCATAGATGTTTTTTAAACGCAAAATTGTTCGTCGTTAGTTTATGTTTGATTGATTATAAATTTGCTTATCATTAATACACATTAAAAATATAAATGACTCCCTTTGTTCAATGCTATTTTGATAAATACATATATACGTCAACGTTTGAGTTTTGACAAATTGCCAAACATTCGGAGTCGTTTCTACTTTGAAGCGTAAAATCAAGAAAAGTATAAAGTCATTCACAACCTTAGCACCTTTGGGGAAACAAACGACACTTTTTCACAGGATCGCTGAGATTTTATATTTCATTTCTCTTTTCTTTTCCAACCGCTTTTTTTCGACCATAAAAAAATTAAAGTATTCAGAAGTTTTACATTCAAAAGAGACAAACTACGTCTGAAATTTACATCACTTATTAATTTCATTTGAATTCATTGTAATGGAATTACTATTTTCCCTGACAAATAATGCAATTTACCATTTTGTTGATTAAAATAAATTATTTTTATTTTAAATGTTGAAAATTCATGTAATATAAGTTATGACATCCCTATGACATCCTGTGATATCTCTATGACATCCCTGACTTTCGTATGACATCCCTATGACATCCTATGATAACCCTATGGCATCCTATGATATCCCTATGACATCCCTATAATATCCTATGATATCCCTACGACATCCCTATGACACTTCTGACTTTCCTATGATATCTTTCCACATCCCATGACATCCCTATGACATCCAATGACATCCTTATGACATCCTATGATAGCCCTATGATATCCTGGACTTATCTATGAAATCCTTCAACATCCCATGACATCCAATGACATCCCTATGACATCCTATGATATCCCTATAACATCCTATGATATCCCTATAACATTCTATAAGATCCCTGTAACATCCATAACTTTTCTATGATATCCTTCAACATCCGATGACATCCAATGACATCCCTATGACTTTGCTACGACATTCCTATGACATCCCTATTCAATTTTTCATATTACTAAAAATACAAAAAAATTATAAAACTATAAAAAAAAAGAATACAAATAAATTATATTACTTCGAGTTGTCACATAATTAACCACCATCACATGTAATCATATCCATATCATTTAGTTATGACCCGGTCGGTTTCGACTATATTCAATTAATGCAGTATATACAGAAACCTATATTGTTATTTGCTAATCAGTTCTGACGAGAACTAATATAATATAATATAATCATATTGAGCGAGAATCCCGTGCGGTAAAATTTGCTCGGTTTCAGTTTTATTCAGCGAAACTTCAACTCATCCGATACAATTATAACTAATTATAGATATAATCATACCCAACTAAATCACACTTTCATTCCCAATTTGCTTTTCAATTTAAAAAATTCTAAAATGTTTCTAAATTCAAGTCACTCATTGATATAATTAATATAAATGAATCAGTAGCTATGATAGATAATCGAATTATTGTCATCCTTATATAATAACGATCAATTTCATATTATTTTGGTGGGACTGATTGGATTATCGTCAGCCATTGCTCGGCATAACGACATTTCGTTTCTTTTGTTCAACGTCGAAACGAATCAAACGCGCTGGAAGTCGAGCTACGAAAACAATAAAGTAATGAACATAAATTGGGTTCTAAATCCGGTGCATCGGGCCAATGTGTTAATTTTGCGTGGGTCGGGCGATCTAATTAAGGTGTTTCAGTCAGTACATAACTGGCGATACGAGGCACTGTGCCGAAACTACTAAAATCTGGTATTCATGGTCGGTGCTTAAGTTTGTTTGGAAGCCCTCGATGAGTGCGCCAGAAACACATTCGATGCTTCTAACAACCGGGGGCCGTCTTTTACGCGATAAAGTTAGGGCTATACGAACTTTAACGATCTACTGTAAATCAGTAACGAGTTAGCGAAGAATTTTCAAGAATTAGTCGATGACGTGAAGGGACTCAACTTCAAAGAAAATCATTTTTTGTCAAAAAAATTTGATTACTAATATTTTAGTATGTAAACTACGTTCATTTTTTAGTGTTTACTATCACATATAAGTGTAAAAATTATAAATGTAAACATTATAAGTGTAAACATTATAAGTAAAAGCAAAATAAATGTCAATATTGTTATTGTAAACACAATGATGTAAACATGACACATGTAAACAAAAAATATAAACACAATAATGTAAACATGTTACGTGTAAACAAAAATGTAAACATTAAAACTGTAAGTACGATAAGTAGGAAAACTAGATATGTAAAAGTACTGAAACTAGAAATGTGAAATTATAAACATTATAATTGTAAACATTATATTTGTAAACGCTCATCGCAATAAAAAACTAAATATAAAACCTCAATGTAATAATAATCTCAAAATAATAAGACAAAAAATATTATAAATTATACCAAATAAAACTCCAATTTAATATTTAACCAAAGAATTACTGTTTCTTCCGGTAAAAAATAACTCAAACTTTTGTTTTATCTAAAAACTCTAATTGTATCGCTTCCTAAAATGATGCATCGTTTTTAATTTGCGCGAATGACAAATGACTTCTCCAACCAATCGGACGAATGATTAAGTCAATAAATATGATTTTATTAACAAATCTGATGAACTATATGGCGCTCTAACAAGTAACTCGCTATTTCACATTTCATCGCCACATGTGTCAAGAGTTCAAACTATCAAACTCGGTGCAAATATTTGTTAATTAATCGCGTGCGCGCAAAACCTTTACTACATGAGTTATCTTTTATGAAACGCAAAAGCTTCAATGCATTTCGCGAAAGATTCAAAACGGCTTCGTCCAAAAAAAAAAATAATAATAATAATAATAATAAATTGAATAACACACACACAGACGCCTCAATTTTATTCAAATTATTCGCAGCGCATATTTTTATTATTTAATTGCATTTTATGTTATTCAATTTAATGAATCTCCGGGGTCTATTATAATTAAAATTTGCGCGGGTTAACAATACAACATTCAGCTTCAAAATTTATGATTCGTTCAAACAAACTTATAGAAAATAAATAAAAAAAAGATTCATTATTGATATTTGTTTATCGGATCAAGGTATTATTAACATCAATTTATGTCATTCAAAACCATTCAGTACTTTTGCATTTTTTATTAATTTTGACGTTTGATTAACAGTTTTGGATGATAATTCAAACAGTTAATTTAACAATTATAATTAATAAGCTATAGACAATATTTTTGGTAAAAATGTAATATTATATTAAAGTTCGTGTAACACAATATATAAATTAATAATAATTTATCATACATTATGTTACATCAAAGAGACTGTATAATTGGAAAATATTGTATTACAATTAATAACGTTTAAATGTTACAAGCGCAAATTGACGTCATTATTACGCTTCCTTAGAATTATGTAAATAACTTTGCCGTGAACTGAATCGCAACGAAGCTAAAATAATCTTTTGATTCAATACTAATGTACAAAAATCGGCCAAAGCTTCACAAATTTGTTTAAAGCAGTCGATATCGACAACTTTTAACAAACTTTTAAACAATATTATAATTAATTTTATATATTTTGTTTAAATTTAATCTAATAACATTAACTTTACTTTAGAACAATATATTTATTTTAATTTTTTATCATGAAATGTCGCATTTTTATTAAAATATTGTGATTGTAAGTAATTGTTAATGCTTACAACATTTTTTTAATTGATATCCTTGTGACATCCCTGCGATATCCCTATTACACCCTTATGATATCTTTATTTACATACAAACTAGTAAACAAATAACGAAGAAAATTAAAAAAAAGATAAACAAACAAATAAATAAACAAATAATTAAGAAAATAAACAAACAAATAAACAAAGAAAAAAATATTTTCAATGTTATGTAATAGTAAAAAAGTGAGGATAAGAAAGTTATTCGTGAAACTAGAAACATAAATGTTTCTAAATGAAATAATGAATTACATGATTTGTTACATAAGTTTAAGAGAAGATATTTTCATGAATATTTTTAAAGCTAAAAAAATCAATGTTTTAGATGAAGAAAAAAGAAACAAGCAATCAGTCGAGTCGCTATATTTTGATTTCTGATTTTGATACCGCAATCTTGTCTTTTCGTATTCCGTCTGGAGTCTCTGAATCGATTACAAAACTTTCGTCTCTCATTTTGTATATGAAATACGATGGAATCGCGCTTGTCAATGTTCGTGTGTCCAAAAATGTTGATTTTAAAATATTCTTCCAATGGCAATGTGTCGAATCGATGTTAAGGTTTTCTCGTATTGCTTTTCAAAAGTCTCGAGTTTATCTTTTTCTACTTAATAATTCGACTTTACCGTTTTTTTTCTTTCTTTCGATGGATCTCCTTTTTTTCTAATTTTCACGAAATACTTTACTAATACTCGGAATCTCATCTCTCGCTGTATAAAAGCTGTGATATGATTAAAAATTTAATTTGCAAAAGTTCTTTGAACATTTCTTCGAGAAGTGAGTTTTGAAGATTACTTTCGTTATCATCGATTCGAATGTATTGAAATAATATTTGATATTGAAAATAATGGAATTGTGTAATGATTATTGAAAGATTACATGACAGTGTAGTCAAAGTTGATGTTATTTATCGAATGATTCACATTGTGGCTCGTAATAACAAAACCACGTATGATTCTGAGGTATTGTAGTGGTAATTTTTTTCGCTCATCCAGGCTATATCCATTTGAGACTTTGGTTACGAGAACACCAGTTTAACATCGTAAAGTGTTGCAAAATTTGACTTCCCAATAATAAGGACTCCATTTTCGGTTTACCAAAATAACATTACATGAGCTTTAGGTAAAATTTTTCTTTATGTTAAATTGTTATTAAATTTTTATTGTCTAAGAAAAAAAATGTAACTTTCTTGCTTACTTTGTTTTCATTACTTTGTTTTGTTTACTTTATTTTATTTACTTTGTTGTATTTTCTTTGTTTTGTTTACTTTGTTTTGTTTACTAAACTCTATTTACTTTGTTGTGTTTTCTTTGTTTTGTTTACTTTGATTTGTGTATTTTGCTTTGTTTACATTACTTTCTTGACATTGTGTTACTTTCTTTATTCTTTTTTATTTGTTTTGTTTACTATACTTTATTTACTTTCCTATGTTTTCATGTTTTTGTTTACTTTGCTTTGTTTACATTAT
>JABFPJ010002961.1:0-17639 GCA_022817425.1 Gryon sp. ZL-2020
ATACATTTTATACAGTATGGTAATTCATTATTTCTATTAATTGTAAATTTATTATTTCGCTTTTTTTAATTTCGCTAATATAACTACTTCGCCATTTTAAAAATTATTCCTTTTTGGTGGCGCCCTACTTCACGATATTCCTATCTTAATTTTAGGAAATTAAAATTCATAAATACAATATATATTTTTTGATAAAATCAAATATTTATAAAAAAAAACATTGTTCGTTTCTTTTCATTTTTTTGACTATTGGTTTAGAAACAGGTATTTATAACTTGAACTGAGTTTTTGTTTAAACATAACGGCATAGCTGAGGTATGTAAAAGTTCAAATACAATAAATTACTGTAGAATATGAAACATAAAATATATTGCTTGTACTTTATGGTTTATTCAAAAGCAATTTTTCGAAAAAATACTTTTAAGTATTCTTTGTGCTTTTATTATAAAAAATGTTTTTTTGTTTTATTGTATTGCTTTAATTATTGCATTTCAATTGCAATGTTATTTTATTATTGAAATAAATCATCATACATTCAGTCTACGAAAATTAAAAATAAATTTAATATCAATAAATACATAATAAAGTTTCATTAAACATTAATATAAAAGCAATTTTGCATGAAAATTGAATAATCCATTAAAATTCCGTCTGCGCAAGGATAACAACGGCAGAATTTCATTTGTAAGGAGATAATATTGTGAGCTAGAATTTAGGCTTATAACATATATATATATGTACATGTATTTCGTGACTTAATTTCAATGTTCCAGTAAAGTCAATAATTACTATACAATAATAAAAATACTAACGCTTTTAAAATTCAACATTACAAATACACAAATATTGGAGCAAGGCGTGTTGTTGATCAGATTTTAATTCTCTATGAAATTAGAAAAGGAAACAAAACATCACTTATATATGTTGAATTTAAAATCAAAAATATATACCAAATGCTGTTGTTTTTTACTGTTATTATTCTCAATTTGTTCCCATTTTTAATGCATATTTTTAGTTACTTAATATAATTAATCCTCATCATCATTATTTAAGGCAAAATAAGACAAAATATAATTACAAAAATGATAATGAAAGGAAAAAAAGGAAACGTGAATGAGCATGAAATGTCGATCGCGACGGAGAAATATATAGAAACAGCAAGACAAAGACAGAAAGAGAGAGAGAGAAAAAAAAAGAGAAGTTACTCGTTCGATGTCGGTTCTCTCGAGCTGAGCCAACTATGTATTGGCAACGTCGCTTCGAGAGTTCGCACGCGCGCGAACCGTTCGTCTCAGAGGAAGGGGAAGAACAGGGAAGGGAGGGGGGGGGGTGCTGCTTAACACCACTTCAAACACACTCACAACCCACACAATTATAGCAATATAATGTATTCTGTCGCCGCTAGGTGCGTTGCTGGTCTTCTCGTTGAATTCCCTCTCCCCTCTCCGCCCTTCTCTTCTCTTACTAACCCGCCTTGCGTCGCATCGCAATATGATGACAGGTGTATAATTTCATTTCATTTCATAATATTAAATAATGTTTACTAAATACCTAAAATGCTCTGCTTTACATGTAAATTTACATTAACTTTAATTTGCAAAAAATAAATTATTTAATTATTATTATTATTATTTTATGAAAAAGAAGTAAACAAGCTTCTAAAATGTTTATTTAATTTTGCTATACATTTAATTAAATGGACTGACAAAATATTAGACAGAAAATCAAGAGGAATTAAAAAAAAGAATAATAAATATGCCAATAAAGTTTGTAAAAAAATAATTAAAAAGAAACTAACCTTCAAATAAAAAAAAGCCAATGACAAAATAATAAATTCAAAATTTCCCGCCCGCAAAATTGAGACATGCATATAAGAGCAATTTGATTTTCAAAGACATTTGAAATTCATTTCACATATAAGAATCCGTCACACAGACAAATAAAAGTCGCGTTAAGAAACTGGGTGGGACGCGACGACCAATCGGAAGTACGCTTCGGGTGTACAGGCGTGCGCCCCTCCCCGCTCGTTGCGCTGTTTGAAAATCTGTAACGGACGCCGTTGCTAGCATTCACTGTGTGACTCTCCAGACGTGCAGATACTCGTTGGTTCCGACAAGCAAATTTCTTATATTTATTACACGGTTCACACACGCAAAAACAAAAGACAAAATGAGAGAAATCGTGCACATTCAAGCCGGCCAATGCGGTAATCAAATTGGAGCCAAGGTGAGTTCTTACAACAAATTATAATTCCCCATTTGTCCTTCTCCATTCGACGAAACAAAATTACCACGTATTTGCGAAAATCCGTTACGGACTTTAATTCGCATCATTTCATCTTTTTCACTCATTTTTCATCTGACTTTCTTTTATTTGATGAATATTTTTTTAAATAGCATTAAAACTCATATACAATGTATTTATTCAATTTTTTTATTTTTTGCAAAAAATTGAAGAAAATTTGCATTTCGTGATGAAAATCGCGGAGATTCTTTTGTTTTTAAACAGTTCTTTCGAAGTGTTTGCTGTAAATGATAAAAACCGGCAATTTGCGGCATGGCGACAGAATGCCGGCCGAATGTGAGAGTCCCAACTGCTTCTCAGGACGCCATTGATCAAACGGCTTCTCGGAATTTCGGCGCTTTTGTTCGCATCGCGAGCATCTCGATTATATGCTTTTTCCTTTGTTTCTCCAACGTCACATGTAGGTTAGGACTTTTTGTTCTAGAAAATGAATATATTGTGCATTTCACAGAAAATTGTTAGTCCGTTGTTTTTTTATCGTGTTTTTCTTGTTGATTTTATTAATCATTTTTGGCTTTCGTGAAATTGGCAAATTAGTTCCTGGGTGTGGCGTGCGTCGATGCGAAATACCGGTTGATGCGGCAACAGCATCGAACGGCTGCGCGCGCACATTGCCAGCCAAGTCTCGTCTTTTTCTACGATATTCTAACGGCCGTTAACGCGGACATGTTTCAAAAAGATACGTTACGAATTTTTGAATGCCCGGCATTTTGGCGCCTTTGTTTTTATCAATTTTTCCCGTTTGGATCTTCTTTTGTTGTTGAAATTCAAAATTTTTTTTTTCATTGTTTTTTTTTATATTGATTGAATATTAAATATTGATTTCCAATTCACACATTTGGATAATTTTTTTTGCAAAATTTTAAGAATGTGCTTTACAATTAGAATGTTTGTCATTTTCGAGGAATAAAAGAAACGAGGAATAATTTCTTATTATTTTTGTAAAGCTCATATTTCATTTTATTGTATTTTTTAATATTTTAATCTTTTTAATATGAAATCTTAATTAATTTGATTAAAATAAAACTGAATGTATAAATATTTATTATGCTTGCACATTTCGGGGTATTTGTGTGTAAATCAAATTGAAATGCGCAGAGGACGAGAAAATGAGCACATAAGTTACATTTATGGTCGCAGACGTTTACATATAACCGGTGGGTATATGTAGGCTGTGCGGATGTCCTTAAACTTTAATGGAGTCTTGGTTAATTAATGTGACAAGTTTTGCTTATAGCATGGCTTATTTTGTGTGTATACAAACTCGACGGAATCCCGATGATACAAATATATTTCATCCAAAATTTTGATTTAAAAATTCAATTTAAATTCAAATTCACATTTTCCTTTTCCGAATTACTGACTGATTTATTTTATTATTTTTCATGTATTCAAATAATTTTGAATTTTTAAACAAATTATTAATAAAAATAATAAACTGGAATTTCTTAATTGAATAAATTGTATTAATACAAAAATTTAATTTATAATGAAGATGATTAGATACAATAAAAAGTTAATGTCATTTATTTATATTTAATTTTGTTTTCAGATACTTTATATTTTAGTCGTAAACAGTGACATTTCCCCCATTGATTCCTATGAAATGATAATAATTTGTAACAACACGAATTGACTTCCTTAAAGACTTTCCAATGACCTGACATAATTATTGTGTATTAAGTAACTCAGATCTTCAGTAACTAGTATCTTCACGCTCTCATGCTTTTCAAGGATACTTTGACGAGTCAACGCCCGGCTTTTTCATTTATCCCACAAATCCCTCTAATCAGTTCGATTATGTTAGAAAGGAAAATGAAACAAAGAATATTCAAGTTGAAGAGAAAGAAAGATAGATATTGTTAGCGAGTTTGAGAATTGCGCAACGCTATGCGCCACATGCCGGGGATGTGACTGCGATATCCAAGGATGTCAAGTTTCGCGGATTTCAGGACCATTAAAGGCAAATTGTTCTGTTCTTGCCATTTTTAGATTCAAAAATGCTGCCAGTTTTGCATAAATATGAATTTCAAAAAGAAAAAAAAAGTAAATGACAAATCTTTTATACATTAATTTCATTAAAAAAGCAAAAGTAGAAATCTTTAGTTTAAATTAATATAAACTGTACATCTTTTAATGATAAGATAATTTTTGGTCAAAACAAAATTTTATATTATTATTGACATTCTGTACTTGAGTTGTATATATCTGTTGACAAATTTAGAAAATACTTTTCGAAAACTAGAAAATATAATAACACTTTTGTAGCGGTAAAATTATTATGCCAGGTTTTTCATGATTTCATTGTGTTGTTGCTAGGTATTTCATTTCTAAACTACAGACCGAGCGTTTCGTTACATCGCCAGTCATGAAGGGTAGATAGAGCTTACAGATTCAGGCAGCTGCGCACGTTCTTTCTAGGGTCACAAAGAACGGTGGCCTCGAATGATACAATCATTCTAGCGAATTTTTTCATTTTCATTTGTTATTAAATATAAATTATTATCAGAGCAACGATGATGTTTATAATTGAATATTTAAGTTTAGAAAAATACGGATATTCTTTCAGATAAAACAGTTTTCTTTAAGTTAATTATATACAGATATGAAGAAAATTCAATTTATAAATTTATCATTGAAATGATAGTAATGAACAATTAAAAATTGAAATTCAATATTACAGAAATCTTAATGAAAAATGATTGAGTGGAAAATTGAAGTTTTAAAGATTGAAGAATGAACATAACAAATCAAGAGTTAAAAGTAATGATTCAACATTCAATATTAAAAGTCATTCAGGTTGAAAATCATTTGTTTGGTATGAATAGCGTCAAAATTGATATAATAAATAAATATTTTCAAAAATTGAAAATTTACTAATGAGAAATAATAAAAGAAACATTCATTAGCAATGTGTATAATTTAATTAGCATATAAAAACCCGTCAGGTTTTGCACAAAAACAAAATACATAAATATATATATATCTGCATAGCCTCTTTAAATCTTGAATCTCGCTAACGGTACAAAGAACCTTTCACTCAACCTTTCTTTAACCGAGCGCTGCATTGCACTCGCTGTGTAATCGTTGAAATGATGAGAACCCGGGCCGTTAATTCACGCTTTTGTAATGATGATTTAAGAAACGACAAAAAAAGATAAAAAAGATTAAACGTTTTTGCCCTGTTGCGGCATCATATCTATAAATAACGATCTCATTGGTGAGTCATATTGAAAAAGTAATGCTGTAAGTAATGTCATGAATGTGTTGTCACTGAAGTCGGTGGGAGACTGGACTGGGCGACACTGTCTTTCTCTCTTCCCACCGGCGTTGCACATATATGGATATCACTTAATACACCTCGCGTTCCCATATACGCGTCGTGCAAACCACGCTTTTACAATGTTCCAATCATTATTTATGTTTTTACATTCATATATACGGTTTCATTTTTAAAAAAATAGTTATCGATTTTTTAAACATTTGCTCAATAATCATTTTTCATACAGATTTTCTGTAAAATGTTCAAAGCTTTCTTTTGTGATATAATATACTATAAACATAAAAGCGGTAATCATTGATTATGTTAAAAATAAATTTAATTTTCTTATCGAAGGTATGAAGAAACGGGGAAACAAAACGAACGCGTTCTTTCAGTCTATAGTTTAGAAAAGAACAATGTAGAAAATTATTTTAGAATATATATAAATATATGTATATTTTAACCGACATGTAAAACTCATTAGAACACTGAAAATTAATTGTCTATTCGATAATTAAGAACCGGCATTAATTGGTCTGGATTTGCAGTGAAGCATCTCGCCAACTAACTTGGGTGTACGCTTTTCGAACCTTTCGCATGATTAAAATGCGATTTTCAGTACTTGAAATTAATCAAGTGTATTTGCGGTCAATGAACTTTGTTATTTCACTTATATTGAGCTTCATTTTTATGATAATTATTATTTCCATTTTATATACCAAAAAAAAAAATCAAATTACAGATTATTAAACAAATTGATTAATAAATTCAAACACCATGTTTCATTTTTGCATTTAGGAAAAAATGGAGCATAATTTCAAGCATATTTCCATTCAGGAAAAACAAAGTTCGAATTTAACTGTGTTGAGTGAGCTCGTTGTATTTCAGATGGAATTCTAATGCTCTCGCGTGCTTTTGGTCGTTGTACTTAACGATCGAAAATAGCAAGGATTTTGTTTTATTGAAATAGTTGAGTCGAGGACTTTTGTGATTTGTTTTGGCCCTTTCTCGACGAGTCGATGAAATTTACAAGGCACAGTTTACAATTGTGACGATGATAAACGAGATTTGATATTGATATTTGTGTGAAGTCATTTGTGAAGGTTTTCTAGTTTTTTCTTCTTTCTATTTTGTTACATATAAAGATAACATTACGGTTTCAATATCATTATTTATCATCTTTCAATATAAAAAATAGAAGTAATCGAAAGTCAAGATTAAATCGTCGTATCTAACGAATAAGGTCCTATGTCGTTGCATCGTTGTAAAACGTCCAATCTTCTATATAAAAAGATAGGACATAGGTCTTTTTTCAACGGTGCAACGACATAGGACTTTATTCGCTAGATACGTCGAAATAGTCAAGAGTTAAAAATACGCTCAATGTTTAAGTCATCATAATCATAAAACCCTAATAATATATTTTTACTTAAAAATCTGGATAAATAATATTGTAATAGAAAAAAGTATGGGAATTTAATGAGACTTATTTTTGCAGTTTTGGGAGATAATCAGTGACGAGCATGGCATCGACCCAACGGGCGCTTATCATGGCGACTCAGATCTACAGTTGGAAAGAATTAATGTATACTACAACGAGGCATCCGGCGGCAAGTATGTGCCGCGCGCGATCCTTGTGGACTTGGAGCCCGGCACGATGGACTCCGTGCGATCCGGTCCATTCGGCCAAATTTTCCGACCGGACAACTTTGTGTTCGGTCAATCTGGCGCTGGCAACAACTGGGCCAAGGGTCACTACACGGAGGGAGCCGAACTCGTAGACTCGGTTCTCGATGTGGTTCGCAAGGAGGCTGAGTCGTGTGACTGCCTGCAAGGTTTCCAACTCACACACTCACTTGGTGGCGGCACTGGTTCCGGAATGGGAACCCTTCTTATTTCAAAAATCCGTGAGGAATATCCTGACCGTATTATGAACACTTACTCGGTCGTGCCGTCACCAAAAGTATCCGATACAGTTGTTGAACCCTACAACGCGACCCTCTCCGTGCACCAGCTGGTAGAGAACACCGACGAGACATATTGTATCGACAACGAGGCCCTCTATGATATTTGCTTCCGCACGCTAAAGCTCTCGACCCCAACGTACGGTGATCTCAATCATCTTGTATCTCTCACCATGTCCGGAGTTACAACCTGTCTGCGATTCCCTGGTCAGTTGAACGCTGACTTGAGGAAACTCGCGGTCAACATGGTCCCATTCCCACGGCTGCACTTCTTCATGCCTGGATTTGCACCGCTGACCTCTCGCGGAAGTCAACAGTACCGTGCATTGTCGGTGCCAGAACTCACCCAACAGATGTTCGACGCCAAGAACATGATGGCCGCATGTGACCCGAGACATGGACGTTACCTCACCGTCGCCGCCATCTTCCGTGGACGCATGTCCATGAAAGAAGTCGACGAGCAAATGCTCAACATTCAGAACAAAAACAGCTCGTACTTCGTCGAGTGGATCCCCAACAACGTGAAGACTGCCGTTTGCGACATCCCACCACGTGGTTTGAAAATGTCGGCCACATTCATTGGCAACTCCACCGCGATACAGGAGCTGTTCAAACGAATTTCAGAACAATTTACTGCCATGTTCAGGAGAAAAGCTTTCTTACATTGGTACACGGGTGAGGGTATGGACGAAATGGAATTCACCGAGGCCGAGTCCAACATGAACGACTTGGTGTCCGAATACCAGCAGTACCAGGAGGCTACTGCTGACGAGGACGCAGAGTTCGACGAGGAACAGGAAGCCGAAGTCGACGAAAACTAAACGAAACAATGCACGCGCTCTCCGCTTCTGTAAACATTTTTTTTAATTACCGTTTTTATTTCATTTTTTTTAATTAAGCGCGTATGCGTGTGAGTCTGATGCGACATTTTGCGTGCACGATTAATTCACGTTTGGGAGGGGAAAAAAACTTGACTTTTGTTCTCATAAAAATAGACACTGGTGTGACCTTAAATTGAACATAAAAATGTATAATTTATTAATATAAATAAGTTATTCTGTTATTTTAATAAGGGAGAGATGATAAATTTGCTTGGACGAATTAGTCGAGTTTTTTGTTCTAACTAAGACACGCGCATGCGCGCAAAATGACGAAACAGACTTTCTTTAACACTCGTGTCTATGAATCGCAAAAGGCTCCGATCAATATTATTTATTAATATAGCTATCTTTTTTTTGTATTCATTCGAATGAAAATTTAGCAGAATAAAATAATTAACAACTCATCAAAATACAACAATTCTTTTTGATTTCGAGTCTTACACATTTTTAAACACTCTTGTTCTTGATCTTAATGCATTAAAATTGTCCGTTTTTTCATCTTAAATTTGTTATTTTATTTTTTATTTTTTTTTAATCTTTGTCTTTCTGTGTATGTCCTTATTTTATTGTGCCTAAAGTCCACGGTGAAAACAAAAACTTTGTACAATTTGTATGATTTTTTAAACTACGAAAATCGCAACGTTAATTTAATAAAAGTGATTATTGTATAGACGTTGGCCTGATTTTCATACTTGTTTTAATCCTAGATTTTAAATATAATAGTAGTTTTCTTCTCAGTTTTATTGAAAAACGCTTTTTTCTTTTTAATCAAAATAGAATTTTATTTTTCATAGTTTTAAGATAAGATCTTAAATTTTTCAGTAATTAAACATTGGTGCGTTATAATTATTTCAACTTACATTTTAATTGTAATGAAAAACACTATTTTTTTATATCAGAATATACTACAATTCATTAAGATATTGTTGCAATAGTTTTAAATATATATTCATTTTTAAAATTGGATAGTAAAAATTATTACATTTACAAATACAGTTTTTTACATCTACTTCTTGAGAACTTATGTTTTTTAGATATAAGAATATGATTTTTTGTATTCAAATTGCAGATTTTTTATTTTATTTAGCTTGATAATAAATAAACAATATCTTATATAATTGTAATTTTTATGTTTTATTTAATAATTTATCCGCTTTATTGATCTAATATTCCCGCTATAATTTTTTTGTTACTTGAGAGGTAAGTATTAATTAAAATATGTATTTTCGAAGTATATTTACATTTAAAGAAATAATTTTAATGTTGATAATTTTAATTAATAAAATGATATGCATTTTATAAATATTTACCTATTTATTATTTGTAAATTTGAATTACATTATCTTTAACATAACTTTTTACTTCTGATCCACATAGAATATGTGATAAATTTCTTCAATATTAGTACAATAGATTAAGTTTATAATTACTATGATATAAAGAAAATATTATAGATTGATATATAAAATATTAATAATGACATAAAATTGTTTTACATAATACAAAAAAAACTTGATTAGAATAAACGTTTAATTGATTATATAAAACCAATAAGTACGATTATTGCATTGGAATGACATAGATAGATAATGCACTTTAAATAATAATTGATTATTTTTACTAGATTCATATATTAAACGGTCATTTATTAATGATTTTATGTTATTAGGTATAGATCGAGTTTAAACAAAATGAAATTTCATATTTCAATGTTCTTTAACATTTTTCAAAAAAATTACATTCAATTTAAATAAACGAAATATTTTGAATTATAAAATTATTTTAATTTGATTTACAATAATTTATAATTTTACTAATATTAATAGGATTTTAAAATAAATAATTGGCAATTTAAAATAATTAATTATAAATAAGGCATTTATTATATTAAGGCATTCCTTATTATTGTATAATAAGGCATATAAATTATCTGTTATTGGTGTGTTTTTCCTGAATAAAATTATCAACCTATGGTAAATTATGTGTCGTTAATAATTAATCGACATGCTTATATAAGTACCAACAACAGCGAACTTAGAATTCTACTATATCTATATGCCTCGTTCTTCTGAATTTGATTTAGATATACTTACCTGGTTAGTCGAATGTTTGATGGAAGTGTTATGATTCAAAAATAATTTGTATCAAAAAATTACTTTCACTTAAAAATTAATAAATGTAATTTATTAATTAAGTAGCACTATTGTAAAGCAGCGTATCCATATATGAGGTTCTAATATTTTTTTTTATATTTTACACGTTTTTTAAGTAAAATGTCTTAAAAATTGTATAATATACAGTAGAACCTTGATTATCCGAACCTCGTTGAACCGTTGTTCCGGATTATCCGAGGCACTCAATCGATTCGAGGTCTCCATAAAAAGTCGGATAAAACGAATTTTTTCCAAATTTTGGTCTACTAAAGTCATCATTTTCACGTATCAATAATATAAATAATAGATAATAAACCTAAAAAACTGTTTAAAAAACTCTGTCTTTGCAATTATAGCATCGGTATATTAATGAAATTGATATTTTCCACCTTTAATTGCTATTAATTATGTTATTTCGTATTATCCGAGATTTTGATTATCCGAGGTATGCTTGGTCCCGGCCATCTTGGATAATCGAGGTTTTACTGTACTTCTTAGCTAAAATCTACATTTTTTATATATTTGTATTCATCTAGCAAAAATTGTTTAAAATATAATATGTTCACGCTTTTTTATCATTTACAGTCAAAATATCATGAGTTTAGCATTTCAACTGCATTTATTATATTTCAAAAACTAGACGAGTATAATAATTATTTCGATATGTAATTGAAAAGTGTATGTTTTAAATAATGACATTCTATTTTTTTATACAAATCCTAAGAACAGGAATTAATATATTAATAAAAAAGCATCAATTTTAGTACGATGGCCTATACTTCCAATGTTAAATGACTTATTTTTGGCAATTAATATCTCAATAACTAAACAGTAAAAAGGGCTGAAATTTTGGAAGTTGACGTAAAAATACTTATATTAAGGAGGTTCGTTATCATTTTCAAAATGTAGAGAAATACTTGAAATGTTGAGGGATAGTTTATTTTAATATTTACAATGGAACCGCGACATAATATCCCCGGCCAATATATCCTAAGACAAAATAACCCAGTTATAATATCCCACGATAAAATATTCCCGGCCAAAATACCATACATACAAAACTAATAAAACAAACAAGACTAACAAAATCTAATAATATTGCTTAGATGTTTATATTAAAATCTATATTTTTTTCAGATACGCTTGTTGCAATCACTTGCATTTGTAATTTGCAGCTCTAAACGTGTTTTTTGTGCTTTTTTTAAAATTATTTTTTGTTCAAATTTAATAAAATACATTTTTCAGCTGTACACATGATATATATTTTATTTATCCTCCTTTATTTATTTTTCTTAAATTTCGGATTTTTTAAAAAGATATTTTGTTTATGGGATATTTTGATTGGGATTTTGTCAGATTTTTTGTCTGTGTCATTAATGGGAAAAATGTAATTGAAAATCACAGTTTACATTTCTTCTTATCGAGTTAATGAAAATTAATGCATTATTCGTTGAAAAACCTAAAGAAAAAATGTAGAAAACTTATCAAAAAGCATATTAAAATGTGCAGTGATGTATTTTAATAAATATTTTCATTATAGTTAATGTCGTTAATTCAAAAAATGGTATTAAATCACTTACAATACGCGTTTTATATGTTAAATACAGTCTTGATTGTAACGTCGTCGAATTATTTTTTTTTAAAATAATTTGTATTTATGTTGATATGTCTTTTCAAAGTATATTTTCATCTAATAATTTAATTTTTGTGTTGTATAAAACGCCATAATTTTATCCATTATTTTATGAAAAATTTTCAATTCTTAATTTTTGTTTTTCAAAGTTGTAAATTGTAAAGAACCTCCTTAAACCATATATTTTTCAAAAGAAATTTTAAGAAAAATCGTTACATCATAGTCCTACTTTAATGTCTAAAAAATTAAAATATGAAATACATCATATATATTTTTACAAATAATTTATTTTTTATTTTTAGCCAATACATACATATAAAACAATGATACTACAACACTGAAAGTATTATATGCTTACATAGAATAACTATATTTTTAACAGTGGATAAGTGTGATTTCTGTCTTGCTATTGTGTTCTAGTTGAGTGACAGTGGATACAATGATCGATACAATTCAAGTCACTTCATTTTACCATCACATTTTAAATTGTGTTTTGAAAGGATAATAAAAATCATTGTTTTATATTATGAAGTTTTTTCATACAAAACTAGATTTGATTTAATTTTTTCGACTGTTTTTGCAATATATATTACACACACACGATGTTATTACTAATATATTTTTGTGATAATTTAAATCATTTAGATAATATCTTAATATGAAACCTTTTTCTTACGTATTATACATTTATTCATTACACTTACATACTTTTTTATATTTTCGTTATTTCATATCACTTGTACAAATATATTTGACAAATTATCAATTTTAACAATAATTTGCAGATTTATATTTCGTATCACAGATAAATGAAATCATGTTTTATACAATTTTATAGTATGATGCATAAAACGCTATAGTAATAATTTATCATACTTTTTAAAAGAAGTTATCAAAATATGTTATGGATTAATCATATATGAGAACTTAATGCAATAAATTTCATGAAATAAAGTAATAAAATATTATACTGCAATTAGAAGCTTATTTAAATAAAAAAACATTTGTGACTATTTTTTTATTCCTTTAAAAGGCGAGGAAAAATGAAACAATTGCAGATTTACTTCCAAAATACGATTTATTAACTTGTCGACCTAGCTAAATTGGCGCACATTGCGCGCTCACTCTTGTATCCGCGCAGCACACACAAACACACGCCGTATATAAAATCTAAAACCATTATTACTTAGACACCATGACTCTTAAAAGTTGTGACAAAGTTTTTTGTTTGTTTCATTTTTTTTTGTTTCTTTACGGCTATGCTAAAAAGTCGTATGTTTTACGTTTATATTAACGTCAATATTTGGGTTTCCCTTACTTGGTATCATCACTTGAATTCGCCCCACTGCAATTACGTCTGCAAAAAAGTCCGTCGCCTCATTCAGACACACAACGAGACACTCATCGAACCAAGAATATCAAACTGAGACAAACAAAAATCCACCACTAAGTCGACATTTACAATCACTATATTTAGCTCGGAAAAATCAGTGATGGAAATCACCTTTTTTAGAAATCTCTTTCGGAAATTGCACGCTATCTCGCACGTTTTCTTGGCTTAAAATTACCATAACACGCCGTGTGCAATCTAGATAGCAAAATGAGTGACTATCAAACAAAATGTCTTAACTTACCTTTGAATAAATCCAACAAATTTGCAAAACTTAAGACAAATATTAGTACACTCAGATCAAATTTTAGTTGACTCATTTTTTATTCTCTAAATTTAATTTATAAATCGTTTAATTTGTTTTAAATATTATACAAATTTTTTTTAGTTAATAATCTTCAGTAATTATCCTTTTTTATTTTGTAGTTGAACTTTTATATCAAACTCAATACAAATATGAAAAACATATTAAATTGGCATTAAATAATGATTTCGAAATAGTATCACAACTGTGTTCAATTGTACTTTTAACAATTTTATCGTATTTCTTTTTTTGAGGTCGCACAAAGTGGATAATTTTACAATATCGGTAAAAATTGAAGGTTTTTTTTCCATTTTATTACGCTTACATAAACTTTCAGAATTATTTTTTGATATGTTTTTATAACTTAAAACGCACTTTTTATGTACAAACTTTTAGTTTTTACTCTATAAATTTTCTTTAACCGCCGGACAGTATAAAATATGTTCAGACTATAGATAAATTTACGAAAATTTGTGTATTTTGTTATTTTTATTTCAAGTAAAAATAAAATAACAAATTTAGCTATTCTGAAGATAAAATTAAAAGAAAAAAATATTTTATTCACAAATGAATGCAAATTCTGTGAATTTGTGTATGTAATTTTTAAATAAAATGAATTAAATTGAAAGAAATTATAAACTTTTAATTAATTTATACTTTTTTAATACAATTTATTCTTTTAATTTTTTTACATTTGAAATTTACTACTGAATAATTCACTTTTCCTTACTCGAGCGATAAAACTAGTTAGTTTTTCCACTCTCGCAAGGAAAAAGTAGTGTACTCAACTTGTGAATTCAGCAGAGGTTTTCTCACTCGTGAGAATGGCATCACTCGCTTCGCTCGTGATTCCATCTTTCTCACTCGTGGGAAAACTCTCTGCAGAATTCACTAGTTAAGTAAAATACTATTTTCACAGAATACAATCCAATCATATTTTGTTTGTAAAAATTAATTTCTTCATTTAATTACATTTTTTATTTGGTTTCAATTTACCAAGTTTTATTATTATTTACAATTTAATGTACAATCATACAATGAAACCAACATAGTCTCCTAAAAATTTGTTCTGAGTGTTTCTATGACTTTAGCCATTTTGCTATTTAAATTTCATTTCAAGAGCGAATATAAAAACAAGAAAAATTAGAAATAATGACTAGATTCTCGCAGTCTATTGTTTTAATTGCCATCACTGATATAGAAACAGGATTTGCAACAGTATATCAGCAAGTGAATAGTACCATTATCACACTGATAGTCACATGTACATTTTTTTCAGATAGAGTGAATGAGTCATAAAAATCTGTATAAACGCGATCGTTTTTAGTTTGTTCATTCTCGACATCGAAAAAAATCTTATGCTTATATTATAGGAAAGTGATATACACGAATAGAGCCCGGATGGAATAGAAGTTGCACAATGTTTGCCAAATAATGGTCCATTAATTGGACAAACGTTGCTCCTCCATCTAGGATGCTTTTAGAGACACTTAAGAACTTTTCCTAAGCGACATCTAGACATTTTTCTATAATCCTTAAACGAATAATAACAAATAACAATAATACTTTTAATATTATATAGTAACTACAAAATAAAAAAAGATAAGGAACTAAGATTGATAAAACAAATTGTGGGAAAGGTGATGAGGAATAGGGTAACAGCAAAATAAAGCGAAACGAATGAAATCAACAAAATAAATATATTGTTATTTGACGTGCGCCGCATGCTGGCCGCGTATCTTTTTCACAAGTGAAGAACGTTCTTGTACAGTACAAATTATGTTTAATTAAGCCTATGTGCTTTTTTTTTCAAACATGAGTCAACACAAACAGAACGTTCAGTTTTTCTATTTATCGACGAAAAAAAAAAGAGAAAAAAATTGTTATGACTTTTGACATAAGTTTTACTGTACATTGATTGATTGATTGATACAAAAGTACGCACATGCAAACATGATTGCACAAATGTAAAATGCCCGAGTATGGCGCGCGTGATTGCACAACGCACTGTCCCAACCGAATGCTTATTCTTATTTATTTATATATTCATCCATCTTTTTATAATACTTTGGTTAATTTTTTGACTTTGGTGATAGCGACGGCGGATAAATGGGACAAAGCTGTAACAATCGCGCAAGCGCCCATTCACGCACGTACTGGTAGAGCTGATAAAAAATATGCAGAAAAAAAAATTGAAGTAATTAAGTACAGACAATTTTGACTGCCATACGCTTTATAAAGTTTTTTTGAACGAAAAAAAAAAATGGTATTTTTATTTATTTAACAATTAGTCGGACACTTTGAATCACATTAAGAGAAACGCACTGAATTATTTCATATACTATAAATTTGATAAGCTTTGGATGAATTCAAGTGCGAATTTCTTGTTACATAATTGTAAAACATTACATTACGAAGTAGAAAAAAGAAACAAAAAGTAATGCAAGTTTTTTTTGCTTAAACTGATGTTTTTTTAACAAAGAAAGAGTGACAGTTTGAAAATCACAAACATCTGCTTGGACAATTATAAAAAACAGTAGCAATGTATAGCATTGAGTTACAGATCGACATATAATAAAAGAGCATGATTATTTAAAAAAATGAAAGACAAAAAATGTTGTTTTTTGGGGCTCATCAGTTATTTACAAAACACTGAAAGCGGAGTTTTGTTTCAAAGTGTCCAGAGAGTAAAGGCGTAAGGGCACCGATTGTCAAAACGAGTACGAACTAACTAAAACAAAGGGTAATGCTCAAAACAAGTATAGAGAGATAGTGTAAAAGTAAACAGTAAGAATTTTGAAAAGGAAAAAAATAGGAGAAAAAAATATTACAGAAAAAAAGTATAATAAGAAAGAGGTCAGTAATGACAACGATCTACAAAAGACGCGGGTAATAAAGTGAAACTAAAAAAGAAATAACAATTTGCAAGTCGCTGACGACATATAATAATATGAATTAATTAATAACGAAATCTACGTTGACGAATCGTTGCAAAAAACACAGATTATCGTAACGCGCAGTACAGTAACAATGATCGTGGTATCGTTTTTTTTATGTTTCTTTGCAATTTTTCACAAAAATTTCTCTTTTTTGTTGAATGCTTAAACGTAAAAGTAATAAGTATAAACAACGAATACGTTAAGTGTTAAGTAACGGAGGTGATAAGGTGGCGCTAGTAGTGAGTTATGATCAACTGTCAATGGATGTGCGCCAGAAAAGCTTGGACGTCTAAGGGTGTATCCCACATCCTCTCCCCTTACCAACGGCAATTGAGACGCTTTCTTTGTTTTTCTTTTTATACAAAATTTCAACAGATAAAAATAATACTAATAAAACTGTAGATCTACAATTACTTTCAACCAAAAAATTGTATCGACGACAATCATTTTCTTGACATTCTATTCAAAATCTTACAACATAATTCAAAAAACCCGACTAAGAACAAATCATCAATTGTCATTAACTGAATAGAAATAGTAAATTAAAAAGCTACATTGAATATCGAAGCTTTTCTTTAAATTGTTGACCCAACGACGAATGACATGTTTCTACATAACATGATACAATTTTAATCATTTTCTAGTACAATATCGTCGTATGGACTACTTTTAACATGAATATATAAAATTTTATTGAATAAAATATGCATAAACAACAGTTGTAAAAAGCTAAGAAGAAATAAGAAACTAATAAAAAAATAAACATAATAAAAAATCAAAAAAAAAAAAAAAAAAAAAAATTCAATCTT
>JABFPJ010002962.1:0-17638 GCA_022817425.1 Gryon sp. ZL-2020
CTTTTTTGAAGAAATTGTATGTATATGTTTGTAAAACCAATATGAATTGTTACTTGACTGACACAATTATTTAAACTGTTTGTAGGCTTGAAAATGATCACATACAATGATCGAAACGTCGCCATGACATATTAATATAACAATTTAATGAATACAATGCCTGTTTATTGACGAGATTAAATTCTTTCAAGTGAATTGTTAAATTTTCACACAGACGAAATTAAATTCATTCAAATTATAATTACTTATTATTACTTTCTATAGAATGTTTAATAAGAATTTAGTAGAAATTATAATATCGCAAAAATTTACATTTAAGTTAAAAACTTAGACACCACGATCACGCTTTGGCAGATGAGTGAAACGTTAATGGAGGCCATGAATTAAGCTGATTCGTGACATTACATGATAATATAATTAATGCATTTCATGCAATTCATATATTTACATAAATATAATAATCGTTTACCGATAAATGTGAACGAAAAATTGCAAAGTTGAAGTCTATCAATAATTGCGTATCTAATTTATCGCAATTCTAATGTTTCAAATGCTGTGTAATATGTAGTAATAGCTCAATCATTTATTGCTAGAAAAACTGCTTAAATACAATCATAGCAATTACATTGATCTTATCAAAGCTATTAGTTACAATTATGAAAAATGTAAAGATGCGTTACTTATAAGGAATAAAATACGACATTATAACAGTAACGTAGCAATCTGATGATTAAAAATCTGTTGTAATTCATGTGTAACGAGGTGGAATATATTTAAAATCAAGATATTATTATGAATGGAAATAGTTACATTCAGATTCAATTAATTTTCTACAAGGTTTAATATTTAATATTATAACAAGTTAATTCAGAATTAAATAATGTTGGAAAATGTAGAAATAAATTTAAATAATAGTATATTATTATTTACTTTTAATGTTTGCAATAAAATATTTCCGTAACATAATACTACAGATTTGATTATTATCTCATGTACAAATTAGAACGATTCGTACTAAAATATTGTAATAATTGAAACAGTTGTAATTGATTTTTGGAAAACAAAAACAATAATCAAATGTATCGCCGCTCTAAATCATGATGGATGACTATTACACAAGTTCTACTAAGGGCGATTGTAACACACGTATTAAATCATTTCGATTGTAATGTAATTGACGCTTGAACTACTATTTTCTTTCTAACTGTTATCGTACAAAAGAACAAAATTATAAGCACTCAACATTTTATGATGAAACTTTTTTATTTGCTAACCATTTTATAAATATATCAAAAACCAAGTTAGATAGGTCATATAGTTGTCTTCATTAAACTATTTTTTCATATTGTTGAATAGCAGCTTAAAAAATTATAAAACAAAACTACACGCAAAAGCGGAATAAAAGTTAAAAATGCATTACTAATCATTGGCCTAAATAAATGTAAAAATTTTACTTGTAAGTTTAAAAAAATACATGCATCTTCTAGCTCTAATGATGTTATTTTACAAGTGTTTGCATATTTTTACACCATCCGATTAATAAGAACAACACTTCGAACCATAGCAATCTTTCTCATTAATCTTTCATTGACCAATAAATTTCTATGGAAAGTACACACAAGTTGGACAAGTCTCAGCTTGTCTTCTACCGAGCGTACAGCACGATAACTAATTTTTGCTGTAATTGTTTCCCGAGTGGTCCGACTTGGTTTGCGCGAGCGATATTTTTTTTCGTTTTCCGTTTTTCTTTTTCTTCGTGGTTTATTAATTTCAAAGTTGGACGCAACACATGGTACCGGGAGTATGTAAGAAGATGTAAATGATGAGAAGCAATTCTGCATTTAACGAGCGGTACAGGTTCACCGATCTGCTTCTAACGGTAAGGGGACGCTTCATCGATTTGTCCGATGGTCGTTCATTCGCGCAGATACAGCATATAGAATTCTTCCATGCCTGATTCTTCAGGCGTGAAGAGGTGCATCAACCATGAAGGTACTGAGCGTCGTTTTTCTGCATCGGGAAAATCGATCTCTGGAAGCGTCTTTGAAGCCATGCATTAGAAAAGCCAAGCAGTAACGCAAAACATAATACTTAGATCGAAAGTGATGAACTTTATCTGTGTTTTCCCGCGTAGATCTTGACGGTGACGCAACGGGTCTATTTTCAAATAACTTTCAGCATCATTGGCTCGTATGTTCTAATTTTCAAAAACATAATAGTTTACGACGCTCATTGTCGAACAAATCTGCGGACCGTATATAATATTTGAATCTTTTTCTTTCAAAGCTAATATGCAAAAATATAGAATGAAAGAAAAGAAAAATATACGCTTTAACCAAACATACAACATTCTTTGGCAATTTTGCATGAACATTTGCGTAAACATTTGGGTTATAACACCAAATAAAATTTACGCAGAATTTCCATAAGATGCAATACAGGTACATTTCAATGCAAACTTGTCCCAATTGAATAAGTTTTGTTCAACAATACCGATGGTGATGTAAATTTGCGGACGAAGAAATCGGCTGTGAATTGTATAAAATATAGTTTGCACGTTTGTATATGTATTATTTAAAAATATTTTTAAAAATAGGAAAATTGTAGATAAGTGTTAGAATAATATTAATCTACGTAAACCGAAAATAAGTTGTTTATTTAACACGCACATTTCAGTAAATTTACAAGAGTTATCTTTAGTTGATTGAAATGTTTAATCAGGTGTGCCGAATGCACCAATACAACGTCTTAATCTGAAGTTATTTGTTGCAAAAAATACGGTGAACTCTAAGATTTCCCACGTACTAATTTGTGTACGACCATGCACACTTCTAAGACTTAAAAGACAAGGGATAATACTCCGACCTTTGAGCTATTTAGAGTAACGGCAATACAGAATCTCAAGAATTATGTTCTTAACTTTTTGTAACGCAATTTTTTCTAAAATATAACATTTCCCTTTAAATTATTTTCATATAAAAATATACAATAAATAAAACAAATTCTACATGAAATTTTAATATTAAAATTGAATCATGTTTTTAAGCAATACACTAAAAGAAATGTTCTTATTAAATTTATACACGAAAGTACTGTAATGCTGGGGATGAATAGGAGTCATATCTCCAATACGACGTTAGCCACTATCTATGTTTCAGTGGATCAGTGGCTACGCACGAGACTTTCTAATCTTGAGGACGACGGTTCAATTTCTATCAACACCCAATACTTTATTACCTTTAATTACCCTCGAATTCAATAGAAGTTGTTTATGTCATTATATCCATTTTATTAAAATAAATTGTTTAATTTTCACAATTAAATGAAAGTAATAAAGCAATAATAAGAATTATTTTTACAAATTTCAATTAATATGTATAATAAACAATTACAATACCGTAGTTTAAAACTAACAACACTTCAAGTGTAACCCAATGGTCCAATATAGTATTGTAAAATATAACCACCAAAATATTGGTGGTTATAATTGGTGAGCTTAATATAGTCATAGCCAAGTATTCGAAGATTTGATGCTTATTAGACTAAGAAAACTAAGAAAACTAAGAAAAAGTAATACAGTTAATGAAATTGGTGATTTGGTTGGAACTGACAAAACTAATAGTTCGGTTATTAATAAACACATTATTTACTTTGATGCTATGTTTTTAACTAAAAATATTAATTAGAACTAACAAAAAAAATATTTGTATATTTATTTGTAGTTTTGGTGTTGCATGTAGTACTTGGTATTTTTTATTTGTGTTCTTTCTATCCCGCGTGGAAAAAAATAAGCTGGAAAAAGTATGGATAAAGTATGACTAATGAAAACTGGACAAAGTATGGATTAAATCTGGATAAAGTATGGCCGGGTATCTGGATAAAGTATGGAAAACGTATGGGAAATGGCACCTTTTCCAGACTGATTTTTAACTAGCTGGCAAATACAGTTTATCCAGACTAATAACACATCTGAATAAGGTATGGATTATGCTAGACGGATTTTATGCACAGCAAGCATCTGGCTTGCTGTGCATAAATGAAATATCCAGACAACATCCAGACATATAAACAGTCTGGCGAAAGTATGGATACTCTAGAGATTATATGCATTTCCAGACTCTTGCTGTGCACAGCAAATGCTTAGAACGTTTAATATATCCAGATAATGTCCAAATAACGATATGGATAAAATAATGATATGGATAGAGTACGGTTATCCCTTTTTGGACTCTTCCCAGATTCAATCCAGACTACCTGCCATACCGAATCCAGATTTAATCCATTCCTTATCCAGCTTTCATTTGCCATACTTTGTCCGGAAAATTACAGTTAATTCAACTCTAAAAGTTTAATAGTAACTTGCTGATTACAAATTACTGTTGACACAATTGAATTTTGCATGTGTACATAATTAACCGTAAAAGTCATTTTCTTTTATTGAAATTTCAGTTATTAGAATTAAAATTATATTTATTTTAACATTAATATTTTGGGATTTTAAGTTACTCTTAAGATAAGACAAGACAAAATTACATTTCTATTGGTGTAACAAAATATCATTAGGTTAAATCTAATTAGCAACAATAAAATAAAACATTGATGCCATTTTAAAATCAATTCCGAATAGTGGTTTTGCCGGTATAACAATGATATCAGATTCCAAATTATCAACATTATATCGCATGGGAAAACAAAAGAATCATTTCAAATTTATAACTGTACAAGATCAATAAAAATGATGTCAACGTAGTTGACATCAACGGTGCATAATTTCCGTTGTTCGTTAACGTTCCTGAAGGCTGACCGAGAAGAATCATACAGAACCAACAGATAATATACCACATCCAGTGACTGTGAAAAATCTGTATGTGTCGTCTATCTTGATCATGTTGCATCAGATTAATGTCTGACAAAATAAAAATTTCAACAAAACAATCTTATTAAGCTTTCAATTATGTTAGTTAAAATGAATACAGTAACCTTTAATTACTTTTCTCGTGAAATATAAAGTAATGATAAAAAGTATGTATTTGAATTTAATTTGCATTTCATAAAACATTTCATATTAGCTGGAAATTAGTATACACTTAATAGTTATCATGTCAACTAATTTAAATAAAAAATATGTATACTAATTTTTATGGCTAATTTTTATGAATTAAATGATTAAATATAATAATATTTATTAACATTGTTTTTATAACCGATCTTATTATATCGAAATATAAATTCACGCGCGGGATCTTTTTTGTACCATCAGTTTAATATTGTTAATTGTTTTTTCGCTGCGGTGAAGTGAATAATTTCTTGTCATGTTTTAGCATTAGTAAGTTTTTCATCATATCTCGAGACACTAACATTGATACAATGTAATTTGTGACACTGCAATTTCAATGTTAAAATAATGCAAAGCTATCGTGTGAACGAGATTCATGGGTAGATAAAAAAAAGCAGGATGTAATTAGATAATCAATTGGCAAAATGTTTTCCGTTATTCGGCTACTCAATCGAATTGATTTTCTAGTGAATTTAATTTAACTTTTTGTGTTGCATGAAGCGAAGCTGTGCAGTTACTCAATAAAATGGATCAATGCCGATAGACTTTAAACATCGATATTAGCATCCACAGTGTAATACTTATTCGCGGACTGTGCTTTGTGAAAGTTTCTCGATCATTACATCATAAGATATTACGCGAATAGCTTTCACATTTATGGAAGAGTCTGTGTCAACGAACGTAAATGTCAAGTTCATTTTCTAGCTCAGGTTATTCCTCGTTTTGTGAATAATTTACTAACCCGTACGGAAAAAAATATAAGTCAAAATATATGTCAAAATATATAACTTTTTGCCGCTAACATATATTTGAAAATATATTTCAAATATATTTTTTATATGCAAATATATTTTTGCATATATTTTACAAATATATTTTTACTTATATTTTTACAAATATATTTCAGAAATATATTTGAAATATATATTAAATATATAATTTTTTGCCGAAAATATATGTGCACATATTCACATATATTTTTGCATATATTTCGAAATATAGTTTCTTCCGTTAGGGAAATAATTTTTACTGAACAATTATTAAATATCAATCAACATCAGTAATTATTTACTTTTGAATTTTTTAAGATATGATTCTATAAATAGAAATAAACGAACAATTTTTATAAAGGCAAAGATGACCTTTTTTGATGTATACTTTATTGATACCTATACTAGTTCAAGAATTTGATTTTAATTTTAAGTCTATAAAACTTGACTTGCAAAAAGAAAATTTTTAAAGTATCATCATTTAAGACAACTGTGGCTCATTTACACTTTGCAATCTAATTTGTAATAGCCTTATTATATATTGTTTTGCTACTGATATTTAGTACCGATAAGATATTAAATTTCAAAAAGAAAAATTAAATTCCAAATTATAAATTCTATAGCCAGAACGGTCTTGAATAGTATCAGTATTGATGCAATTATTCTTCAAGATACACCCTTGATCGTGATTTTAAGACGATACTGAAACCAGTATATATTTCGTCACGTTCGCACTATTAGTAGATATCATGATAGAAAGATTATGTCACTTTTATAATGGTCTAATACAACTAGAACAAATTAAAAATGATTAATGATCGAACTGTATGACTAATACAGAAAATTGTAATTAAATAATCGAACTATTATCCATCGATAATTCTAAACTAATTGAAATATCTTAAGTAGTTCAAGAAAAATTGAAGACAAATTAGTTGAGGCAGGTGGAATTGAAGTGCAGAAATAGCAGATTGTATAAACGTTTGTTTCATACAATAAAGGAAAAGTATAAAGATTGCTATATGAAGAGAAAAAATATCACCGAGAACGGGAAGTTGCGAGTGTTCTATTAAGTAACATTTATGTGGGTCAATTTATAGTGCGATTCTATTTCTACTCATCAAGAAGACCCGGCGGATCACACGGTCCAACGAACTGGTTGTAATATGATCTACGTAACCACGATATAGATAACTAGGTAACGGGTAGCATGCATTAAATACAGGTTTCGCAACGCCGTCCACTTGATGATGAGTTCAAGTTTGTATAAGGATAACTGATAGTTGGCATAAGGATCACTATTTACTTCAATCCTAATAATTGTTATTGATTTTATGGAAATGTGATGATAAATTTCCATGCAAACTGCTTTCACATCTATAAATAAACCCGACCTTTTTTAAATTTAATCTTAAACTTTTCAAAAAGATTTATGTTATTTGTAAATATAAAATTATATTTTGGTTATTTTAAATACAAAAGGCAAAAAGCGAGCAATTTCAACAATTTCAAAAACGAATAAACCTTATTTTTTGTTTTGAAAATGCCTACCATTTTGTTCACCAATCACGTGTCGAATAGATGTACAACAATGGGCTTTCTTGAAATTAGCAACCAACAGCTAACTTCAGGGTGTCACCAATTTTTCATTCACGGATGAATTAATTATTCCTTAAAAAATTAATTAAAAGAATGAAAAATTTATATTTAAACAAGTTTAAAAAATTCTCCATACGAGTAAACGTTTTTCACCTAAATGTTTGTTCATAGTCTATTGATTAGAAACAGAGGCTTATAACTTAATGTTTTATCGCAGAATAAGTTTTTTAAAATAATATCTCAGTTGAATTTGCTATAAACTATCTTTCCCTAATCGATTCATGCTTTAATTTTGTATACCTGAAATATATCAACTTAAAAAGAAAATTAAAACATGAGTATTCTACACTATACATATGTCTTATATATTAAGCTCTTAAAATTAATTAACATTATTGAAGACATCGATCTTATTACAAATGAAAGATCTTTGTTAAAATAAATTGCATGACATAATAAAAAGGAAATATGAGTTTGATTTGAAGAACTCGCTCCATTACTTCCCCATTGCCCCATGCAGATATTTACATAGTAGATCGACACATTCCAACGAAATATCTTAATTTGTTATGTTGAATTCGTTCGATTAGAAGACGAGTAAACATATGATCATATTATATCCTTAACCGTATCGATAAAACTCGAAGAAAATTGTGTTGCATTAACACGTTTCCCGTTGTCGGTCCGTTATAGCGTAAGACAGCCTGCGGTCAATTCGCGGATATGTATCGTGCATTGTATATAAGCACCCGAGCCCTTGCCACGTCAAGGGATAAAAATCATATGACGTTACATTGCTTGCCTGCACGCATACAGAAAATGTGTGCCACTCGTACCTAGCATATCTAATGATTCAAAGATACTCCGGCAATGTCGGCGATTAACTCTCAGAGACGAGCATCTGATGCATTCCAATAAAAATGTCTTTTGAATTTCCGCCTGTGTGAGCGCGCACGACCTGGACGTGTCACTCTGGTAGAATCATTCGGAATGCCCTGACTGTTTGATTATTCAACCGGTGTATGTTTAACATGGTTATATAATCTTTTAATTGTTTTAATCGCCAATTAAATAAAGAAACTAATTTTTTAAAACATCTTAACAAAAAGTTAATTAAATAATTCAAAATGTGGATTTAATTTTGAACAACTGTTATAATAATAATCGATGATTTTATTTCGATTATTAAACATAAACGTTTAAACATTAAAAAAATTAAATAAATGTCAAAGATTTAACATTTTTTGACCTGTTTTTTAAAAAATGCTTATATTAGTTATTATATAATTTCAAAACTATTTTATCATTAAAACAACAGACATTAAACAACGAAGTTACTTTTTTCTCATAGCAAACAAGTAAAACATATTAAACAAAATGATTACATTTCGTGGAAATGGTAATAATACCTCCGCGTGTTACAGAATTAACCTATATTTTCGCAGACAACTCATCGATTTTCAATCGATAAAATTACGATATTCTAAAAGCGATTATCATCATTTAGAAGATCTACTTTGTAAGTTAACTTAAATTCAAGACGTCATACACGCAAACTCATTTTAACCCAATTCAGTTGATCATCCAATATTATTAAGAACACGAAACAGTATTTCTTAAGTTTGCGAATAGTAATTATTGACATGAAATAACAAAATTGCTTCCGCTATTTGCTTCTGAAGAGTTCGCACCACTGTGTTCCAGTGACATAAAGGAAATTCACGTCATTCTCATCAGGTGGCATTTTTCCAAATTATATACTACGAGCGTGAATTCACTTTTAATAAAACCGATATATTGATGAAGAAACAAAAAAGTACCAATGTATTAGTAAAGGTTTCCATTTCTTTCAAGTAATACTTGATTGGTGACACTAATGAAGACGAATGACTGATTAAAATTATGCTATTTAAAATCGATTGAATACAAACGAGCAAGTACTGTTTTCGTCGAAAAACTTTTTTAATGACTTTTTACAAAATATAGAACGCAGGAGATTTTTGCTCATTAGACAAGGTTTATGCGTAACGGAGTACTCTATTGTGAATCACCTTAACAAGTGTTAAACTACGTTTTACAGTATTTAACATATTTCCTTACTGAACTCGTAAAATTATTCAACACGCATGCATGTGCTTATAGTCGTGTTTAATCTAAATACGGAGCTAAACGATTCTTGTTTGACTTGTTTCATAGATATTTGCTATAGTTTATTTTCAAACTGCTTTACATTTAATCTTAACATATTGTTTTACATCCAAATAAAATATATAGGTTTGTAAACTTGTCCAATTCTTAAAACACATTTTATTACTATTGTATTATTATTTTTATTACATTTAATAAATTATTAACTTACAAATGAATTGTAAAAGGTAAACATGAAAAAATCTTGTACGAGCGTAGATATGCCGGAACAATTATATCACATCTTCAATAATGTTTATCGAATTATTTCATCACAAAAAAATGAAAGAAAAACTACCAGTGAATTAAATTGGAGCGTTTTGTTCAAGGAATCCACTTTATATTGAAGTAACCAATTATTTTCAAAATAATTGTATGCACAGTAAAATTTCTGCTTCGTTAGAGAACCTTTTTTTAGGCGAATATTCTCTCAACGATGTAATCGTAATATGTCTGGAAATTTTAACAGTTTTAAACATTGCATCTTGCGTTGTGTATCACATTTCATATACAAAACAACAAAATTCACAGATATTTATTTTACGCGCATTCCCGTTCTTCGTTCTCAATACAAACGATTTTTGTTCTTCTCGTTCTTTTCCAAGCAAAGCACTGTTGCTTGCAAACTATGTGATCTTATGCTCGACTGGCCAAACATCTGTCGTATGTAAATTGAGTCTACGACTCTAGTAATGCAATAAGACTTTGGTAATTAAGGTATTGCATAACGCGAACATCATTTTTCCAGAGAATTAAGTGTTAATTCTGTAATAATAATTGTTGGTCATATGACTTGAAATACATGTAATGTACATTGAAATTACAATATGTAATGCATATAGCAGTTACATTGTGTTCATATAATTTTTGGTGAACAGAAGGTATTCTGTTTTTATATACGGAAATCTTCATTACATGTGCAACATATTGCAAATTAAATTAAACTTCTGCATTTTATCTTTAACACATTCAGTTTTCTTATTTGTATGATAGTTATAATGCATGTAATACAAAACTGCATATAACTGTTAAGTTACACTAAGTTGTCATCATGCAATATGACATAAGAATTAAAAATAAAATTACATGTAAAATGTGATTATTATTTCACATTTATATTAAATTCACAATACGCTATACTTTTGAATATATTCTGAATATATACATAAACCAAACTTACTTTTATTGCATTACATCGTGAATATATTGTCAATACATTTAAGATACGTTATCAATATGTTGCGACTATATTCTCATTATATTCCTACAATAAAAATATATTACAAATATATTCAGAATCAATTAAGAATTAATTAACAATATATTAACAATATATTAACTGTATATTCGCAATGTTTTATTAGGGAATTTAAGAATATTGTATATTTAAATATTTAGATAAATATTTTTTTTAATCTTATAACAATTTTTTCCTATACTACATTTTGGCAAAATCGAGAAACGTATTGAGTTAATTTACTGGCACTAATGAAAATGGAGTATGTTTCTATGAACTTTGTTACATATTGTAAAAAAATTTTCGTCTAATTATTTTTTGCGTGCAAAACTACGGTTAAGTCATTTTTGACAATAATATGATACCCACGCAAAACAAAAAATTATGTTCAGCGAAAGAAAAACTTTTTTTACGCTATGATTATTTACTAATCCGATTGCCGGAACAGTAATGGAAAACAACATTTAATGGTCGATCAAAACAGTAACGGGTGAACTGTCGAATTCAGTATAAATTAATGAAAAACATTTTGAACGAGTCACTAGTTTAATATGACCAAAGCATTGTTACATCCTTTCCGTAATAAGAGGGTTTTTACTTGAAGCGTTACTTGGAACGGACCGTTACATCTCTGATCTTCGTCACCAATCTGGTGACGCAGAGTTACTGTAATACTGTTGCTCATGCCTAAGTAATTATACTCGACATCAAAAACTAAAACAATATTTAATAACTTTTTCAACAGCTCATTGTATAATATTTCTCATTTCTTAACATTACAACACTTTTGTTTCTTACAGTATTCCAACAATAATCTTATTCATTGTCTATGTGCTCTTCGCCGACAGATAATGCAAACATGAAGAGAAAGAATAAAACAGAAATCAATTATGAAACTAAAATATAACACTGTGAAATAATAAGATAATCGTTCAATTAATCACGTGCTAAGAACAAAAAGTCTCAGCTTGTCTTATTATGAAGCTGACACTAATGTATGACTGGAATTCAATTGAAACATTGTTGGTGATTAATAAGAATCTGTAACAAATATTGCGCACATTAAAACGTTGTGTTTAAACTTCAATTGCAAAACGAAATTGAATTAAACTAATTACTTCTCATCACTATTATAGTTGCTTGAATATAGTTGCCAAAGATTAATTGAACTTATTCTCGCAATCTCTCCCGCTCTTCAGTATTTGAACGTTAAAAATCACTTTTTGGTATATACATCTAAGGCGTTCAATTTTATTCGCAGATAACTTTAACAGCAATGAATCAAGCGAAGGAATAACAGTCGATAATGTAGAAAGATAAATAGAGCAAAAATAATGTGAGCAATAAAAAAAAAAGAAATATTAAATATCGGTGGTTTTGAAACTGTTCTTCTCAAAACAGAATTCAGAATCAAAATAGGCTTGCTAATAATATGAAAAAATTAGTATTGATCAAAATTGATGAAAATGTTAAGCATATGCAAGTGCGTGTTGGAGATAGCCATAAAGACGAAAATTGATTGTAAAATAAATAGAGCAAAAATCAGATTAGAATTGGAAAAAAGGCAGTGCGAAAATTCAATCAAAAACCAATGTAATGGAGTTATATTCAAGAAAAAAGTTATGTAAAGGTACAAATTTGTTATATTTTCGATATAATTTTATGTAACGTACTTTGAAATGCGTTATATCGGGAAAAGGTGTCACAGTAGTGTTTTGAATAAAATGTATGAAAAAATACAATTTTTTATTTAACTATTCAGTCGTTATAGTTGGCGATATTTTATGTATTCGTTATTCTATTCTTTGAATAAACCATTATTATTGTCATAATAATGCGATTCGAAAACGTTATATACACAGATACCGACTCACAAGTGTTGTATAAACTAGGTCAATCCTGTATTTCAACCGTTATTGAAACATCGAATTTCAATAGATAATAATGAAAAATGCTTCTATTTTTTAATACAAAAATCATAACTTGTTGAATTTAAATGTACGTTAATAACTACGAGACTGGGTCAAGCTGGAAATAATGATGAAAATATACGTACGACGTCCGTATAACTTTTGAGGAGTCGTTATACACAAAAAGCCGTTAATCAACATTGATAATTACAATCCGCGTGGTTCAGCGGATAAACACTTGATAATGACGTTGCGATTAGCGTTCCTTTTTGCAATTTCCATCGCGAACAACGAACCGAACATCTGGCGTATATATACTCGTCGATCTAAAACTATTTCTTCTCTTTTGCTTGTTTGAAACGTTGTACTTGAATCACAACGACCTTCACCAAGAATAACGACCGGTTTTGCGAACACGGTGTTGATGACTGTCTCAACAAATTTCTATACGGAACCGATGTTAATATTAATGCCAATTCAAATGGCTTTTTCGTATTTTATTATACCTTGTTGCTATCTACAAATGACTGCGATATCATTAAAAATAATTGCTTAATTATGTTTATATTTACTCGTCCTTCTTGATTGTCAATATATATTACGAGATTAATATTTCAGTGTAACTTTAAGTACTTTGAAGAATGTTTATGCACATATCAAGTTAAAACGATGTTAGATTTCATTGAAAGAGTTTGTAAAACAAGGAATTATTAACCATTACAAAAGTTAATTATCTATTAAAAAAATTAATAAGAAATTAATTTTAGTATCATTTTAAATGTTTATTGATTAAAATTACTCTGACTAATGATGGAAACCATATTGTCAGCTCAGTGTAAGAAGACGCTATCTCGGTGAGTGGACACAATAGAAAGAGATAAGCATAGATCTTTCGCATAAAATATGTAAGTCTTTCTTAATCTAACAATGCCGCCGAGATAGCACTTTTTTGCACTGATCTGATGATATATACTTATAAAGTAGATCATATAGTTACAAAAGCTCATCCAAATTCAAAACTTCACATCATATTGCTGTTAGTGTCAATCACACATGATTAAGATGCATTTGGCTAAAATAAAATTGATAACTTAATTGGTGGTAAATTTGCATTTCATGGTCGTGTTGGAATTTGATAGAAGTGAGCTATTTATTTATACAAACGAGTATTTATGATATAGTTTGAAATTGCATGATCGAATATGGATGCGAGTGATTTGAAGGAAATGCTTTTAAAGTAATTTAAACTAGATTCGTAAAAAGAAAGACAGAAATATTTTCTCTAAATAAAAATGGTAATTTCTTGGAGTCTGAATGATACAGCCTAGAACATAAATTATGCAGACTTGAAAAGTTTGACGCAACGAACTATGTTTATCGATATAAATATTTCATTTATTTTGTAATTTCATATCATTTTTACGGAATGAAAAGAAGATATATGAGCTGCATCATTCTTGTATAATATAAACTGTAACAGAAATATAATAAAAAGAGTACCATTTTTATAAGAGTAAGTATAAAGTGTAACACTTTTATTTTTTGTACGAAAATATGAGATGCATCTTATTTATATAAATGAAAAATCAAATTCCATATAATAATGCAAAAAATGTACCCTAACTTTCTTTTGCATTAAAAAAGGAAATTTTAGTCACACTTAACAGTCATATTAAAAGTAGATGTGTGACAAAAAGTTACATAATGAAGTATTTAAACAGTTTGAACAATACACAAAGTTGTGATTATACGAGCGTCAATGACTTATTGTATAATAAACGAATAATTCAAAGGAAACAATCTAATATTATTACAGTTAGAATTATCGAAAAAAGTTTTAAACAAACAACAATTAACACATAACAACTTGCAACTATGATTCTAATAACTATAGATAATACAATTTGAAGTCTCAGTTAGCAAAAAAAGCAAAATGATTTTTTAATACAAAAATGACACAAATGTAATCATAAATACAGTTGAATGGTACGGTCAAATCATGTTTACAGTACCACCTTACTGTCAGTCAAACTTAATACGCCTATATAGCCAACTAATCGTGTTCGTACGATCATACAGTCTTTTAGTTTTAACGACAGCACGTTTTGTTTCTAACAAGAAAATGCCTAATTGTTTCTTAGCAAGCATTGAAATATAAAAATTGAATAGAAGAGAGGCTCTTTGTGGATCGCACTCGCTTGCTCGCGCGCGCAAGAGAAGAAAGACCCGTTAGGACGACTGACACGTTGTTACTGTGGCGTCTGCTACTCTGTTATTGGCCAGTAAAACAACCTAATGAATGCATCGCCCCCAGCTATACTTGGTCGGCGAAACAATTTCAAGATATACCCTGCGTGTATTATTTATCCTGAGTAGGTCGGCTCGCTACCTTGCTGCCGTGGCCGTTTGTGCAAAATTAACGACGAGCCTGTTGCATCAGGCACTATTGCGGACACGGATATATACTGTTACCCGCCGGAATATTAACGCCTCAACACAAAGTCCCGCGATTATTCCTTTCTAAGATTCGCTTTTGTTCGCGAAAAATTGCTGCCCGATCTCTCCTAAACGATTGCCAGACCTTGCCAGGCCTTCTCTCAATCATAATATACACACGTTGCGCAGGCGCTCTCCTTTTTGCCGACTACATTTTATCACGCCTTAGCAGTATTATTAGGCCAGATTTATGCATTTAACACACCACACACGCCAACCGACTTTAACCTCTTTTGGCTCAAACTCCAAAGCCCGGCTGCAAAATTGCGGTGTGAAAATCACTGGGCGATCGCGAAATTAGTGGTTTTCTTGGCTTTTCCAATCTTTTTTTTATCTTGTTTTTTTCTTCTTCTTTTTCTTCTTTTACTTCGTCTTGGCCAATTCTTATGTTTAATCTTTTACGGTACCAGTAGATGATACAGTTAGCGTTTAGGAAAATGAACTTATTTGCTGCACTTTGAGTTTGATTGACTATGTTTTACGAGCAAAATTTCAAACAAAAATATTTTGTCATTATCTCGTTTTATTTTAGTGAGTGAGTAAAAATTTTCATTAAAGAAAATAAACATCTTTTAATAGCTTAGAATGTTTTCATGCGCAAAGAAAATGATAATTTCGCATTCTCTGTACATAAAAAAATCCGTAATTTAGCCAACACAATGAGCTGAATTTATAAATATCTTTTCCTCTTAGAGAATTCTCTCAAATTCACATGTAACAGTAAAACTTTTAAATATAGAATAAGATCGTAAAATTTGACGAGGATCACTCATCTCTTTCCTCATAACGGTCATAAAAGATAGAAATACATAGATGCCTGAAAAACATATGCTCATAAACAAACAGTTTGAAATCAGTTAGAATTGTGTATGCAAAATGTTGATCAACAACTGTCTAATCTCATTTCTTATCATCAGAGGCAGCGTAAAAAAACTTTTACTTTTTTGACATTTGCAGATTACAGTACAAAAACGTAGAATGAATAATTTTGTGTTTAATTTGACAAGCTTTATTAAAACAAAGTGACTGTAATGACCATGGTAATGACAAGGATATGTATTAAAGTACAAAAAATACCTTCAACCGCACGGCTTGTGAGTTAATGCTGCAAACAAATTAACGAAAAAGTTTGTGGTTGTATCGAAATAGTGAATTCTTGGAACTGATGCTACGAAAAACGCAACCCAACGATTAACGCAATTGTATGTAATTTTGTTACTTAAATATAGTAATTTGTGTCAAGTTACAAATTTATACTACACATGACATTTACAAGGACTTTTCCTTAAATTAAACAGCAAACTTGTACTAATGTGGATTTACAAGATATAGTCAATTGATTGCTTTAGCATAAATTATCTTAATTGAAATATTGTAACTTATTTTTGCACTGACTTAGACGTTGATGAGTTCAATAAACTTGGTTAACGCGTGACATTGCATTCTAACGTCAGTGCACGCAAGGCTGATAGTGCTTAAAAGGTGACGACGCTGTTTGCATACTCGAAAGTAAGAGGGGTTATTCACGTGAAAAGACCGAGCGAGAGTGTCTACAGAGATCCTTCGGTACACCGAAAAAAAATAATATTCTGCTTTGAATCCTAAGCATGTAAAATCTAGATAAACCTTTTGTAACCCACATATATTACTGATTTTTTCGTAACTGAGATAACCATGATAACATTAGTAATTAATTTACGTGAATAAATTATATTAATTAAAACGTGTGTAGAAAACATGTTCGGTATAGATTGTGAATAGCGGATTTTCATTATTTTTAATAATCTTCGACATAATCAAAAATAAAGTTTTTTCCGCCCCTTTCTCTTTTACACGTAATTTTAAATGTAAAACTTGTTTTAATTTAATTTTATCAGAAAGCTATAATTATAATTATTACATGTTTACTAAACTACAAATGCAAACACTCATATGTTATTAATAAAACTTTGTAATACATGGGTAAACGTTGTATATATAATATATTATATATCATAAATTATATATTATATATTATATTACAAAACTATATTGTGGACAAAGTATGATACAAGTTGAATTCAAGTACATATGATAAATTTACTGAAATGCAGAAGTTAAGAGTAATATATACCAATTTGAAATTTGTTTCTTTCATTTTCATTAGGTCGATGATGGCAACAATATTATAGCAACAAAAATTGCAATTTTATTGCTATTGTTGCTTTTTTTGTATGTTGAAAAACGATCGTTTTTTTGTACTTGGTCAGAGACACTACCGTCCCGCGTAAAAAAATGAAAGCATGGCACAGGAGCGCGAGCCAAGCTCCTGCCTTACTATTGCCGTGGTATTGCCATGCTGTTGCCATCTACAAACTTGGAAAAAATATGGCAACAGCATGGC
>JABFPJ010002963.1:0-17638 GCA_022817425.1 Gryon sp. ZL-2020
CTATCACCCCCCCCCCCTCCCGCTCCGTTCACCCCACCCCCAGTCGTCTTCTACTATCGCCTATGTGACTCATGTGAAACGATGGGGGAACATGATTGTCCGATCGAATGCCACACTCCCGTCAACTTATTTCAATAACACTCCTATTTTTGGCATAAGTGGCTTGGCTTATGCTCCGCCAATTTGGGTTATTAACGCCCGTTCGTGATATTACACGCATTCCCACTTTGCATTAACGTTGTAACGAGTTTTTGCTGCAATCTGAAAGATTACTTTATTTTATTAGCATTCATGAAAAATTGTATTTAATTAAATGAATTGTATTAATACCAACAGTTTTAATTCAATAATTTTACAGTGTAAAAAAGATTGTACGAAAAAGAAGAGTAAAGGCAATTTTATTAAAAATTTTGTCTAGAAAAAGAGTAATATGATACGTTTTAATATCCTGATAATGCCTGCTTTGACATAATTGTTAGTTTATTGACACTGCTGAGTACAACAGTTTTCTATACAACTGTGGAAGTATGCTCATCCGTTATCTGATTTTAGAATAAAGCATTGTGTATTCAAAAAAAATAACGTTACTCAAAGCGTGTAAAGTCTGTTAAATTACTATTTACAGACAATTGTGATTATTTGAACCCGACTATATCGATTGAGTTCTTTTGTGGCAGTTCCTTCTAATAGAGTGGAATCGGAAGTCGTAACACTTGTGAGATAAAGTGGCGGTATAAAAATAAATTAAATTCATGCTTTGATTACAACCTTTGCACACTAAAAATTTGTTGTCATGATATTTTGACTCTGAAAATTGATACAAACATATTGTTAAAAACAATCCAATATATCAAGAAATCAAGTTAAACTATATACAAGCTTGATTAGTTGAACATGATAACGAATAAAAATAATTAAAAAATTCTACGAAGTTGAGCAATGTATGCTACAAAATCTCGTTGTCATACACGAGACTCTCATAACAAATGTATATTTCTTTAAATAATTGTACAATATAAATCTCATCAACTTATTCAAAATAATGTGACACGCCATCATTTAACTAACATTAGATTTCATTTCATAAACGCGTTTCACTTCGCAGAAATAATCTAAGTTTGTATCACAAAGTTGCTCATGATGCAAAATGACTCACACGAATAAAATACACACGGATATATGATTTCGAGATTAGGTACACCACCATACTATCATCCATATATGACCTATACAACATTTAACTTATGTAGTAATAGTTTATCCTACTTACATGCTACATATTTATTGAGCAACATCTTTAGCTTTAATTATGATTAATTGGTACGTCAAATAAACCAGAACATATAAAAAGCGATTCAATGGCATTTTTGATTCCACTTTTGTATCTCATTTTCTTTGTCTTTAATTCTTAAAACATGCACATTGTAACTATTTAGTTAATATGATGACAAAAAATTCATTAATGATATTGTCAAAGAAAAAAAAGCAACTCTTTTGATTGTGCTAATTACTATACAACTGTTGTAGCTATCATTTGGTTACGGTCGAACGATATGTTATTTAGTGTCCCATGCCAAATCCTTTAGAAAAGTGGGCAGGTAATTGATGACTCGTCGACGCTTAATCAGCGTTTGATGTCATGGGAAAATACGATATGTCTGAAATACATGTGATGCATAACAGTACTTGTATCTAAAATAATTAAAACGGAGAATTACATATATTATTTATAAAAAACATGAAACACATTTCATTTCCTTTTGTTATTTTTTTCAATTTGATTGATGCTACTTAATTCTGAATAAAACATTCAACTAACTGTTTTTTTAATAAGTAACATATTATCTGGAAATTCAGTATTCAGTGAAATTTATATGTGATTAATTAAAATTATGGTAGAATAGTTATATGTAACAAGATAAGCAAAATAAATCAATAGAGTAAATTTCTGTTTGTACTATTTATAATTTTACATATGTATTTGCCATATTATTATATTATTTGTTAGGTTATATGTTTTTTTATATCTTTTAGATAGTGACAGTGTATATCGATCATATAAGTCAACATTTTGGGACAAAAGTATTTCGCAACTTTTCAATGGCTTTCTACCTCTCTAGTTCGACCTTTCTTTTTTAATTACGTTACTTTTTTCAATTGGGCTATTATTCTCCATAGTACCCCTTTTTAAATTCGTCCGGGACCAAACGCCTCGGGCGTTCTCGTCCGAGAGCTTGGCAACCGTTGCTACGTTTATGTAGCCCAGAACGGATTGAACACTGAGAGAAAAAATAAACAATAAAAAATAGAATAAAAATGAAAAACAATAATATACGTTTGATGAAACAAAAGCGTAAACAAATGTGTTTTCATTAACGGTATAGTATGCACTGGCCATCAATAATGGAATAAATGGCAAAAAAACTGGCGTACTGAATTTGGTTACTAAATACATTTGTTAGTTGATACGTGTTTCTTTTCAGTTATTGTTTTAATTACTGAAAAGCTTTCTAGACTTGCAAATATTATTTATTTTATTATTCCCATTTAATTAAGCAAGACAAAAAACAACATCCATACACAGTAAAAAATTACTTGAAATTTTTACAACTTAGACGATTTTGTGTAAAAGCTTAAATTGTTGTCAAAAAAATGTGAATCTTACACCGACTTGTGTAAAAAGAACTAATCATATCTAGATATTTGTAAACCTTTTATTGTGAAAAGTTACACCTCAATTTGTACAATTTTACACTGAAATCTAGATATTTTTACTGTGTATGTAATTCTCTAATTAAAAATTGTCAAACATTCAGATGATCGCCATATATCTTTAGATAAATAAAGTCAGATATCTGGCCTTCGAAAAAACATGTTTTCGAAGAGTATGACTTTCACAAGTATCTACTTGAGATGACGGTTCCAAAGTCATTTACATCCAAAACTGTATCCATTCGGACGACTTTAGTTCAACTCAGGCTACTTTCGCGACGCAATTATTATTCATACTAAGTCTCTTGTAGGGTAACTAGGCTTTACTGGTCGTAAAAATATATATAAGCGCGGAGAGCGAGCGAAGAGTTTCGCCACGGTGAACCATGCTAACGAGCTTTCGAGTTTTTTTCTCGAGCGATGGTTATTTCGCGCTCGAAGTGCACTCGAGCCAAGAGAAGCCAAGTGCGTGCATTATGCGCGCTTTGCTCGGTTGGCTTGTGGGTTACTTTCTGGGCTGGCGCTGCTGGTTTCCGGCGCTGTTTCCTGGCGCTTGAGCACCCTCGAGCGCTCCTCCTTGGGGCCATGGTGCTCCACTTCAAAAACCAACCTTCCTCATCAACGCGGCCAATCGCGTCGCCGCCTCTTCGGCAATTTTAATGCCCGTACATACGCGCACTTGGTATACTCGGCCGCACTTTCGGCTCTTTCTCCATCACGTAATATCACTTGTCCACCGTACCAAAATGTCCATCATTATTTTTAACCGACAAATTCCGTTACCTTTTTTCTTATTTTTCACAAAACAAGAAAAATCTTCCTCTCTTTCAATCATTTTCATGCTTTTCGATCATTTTATATTAGTTCCTCCAGTTGTATCCACGGTTTCTGTGTTATTTTTATTTCTTCTTCTTGATTTACTTTTTTTTCATCATTAGTGAGCATGATATTTGGGTTACCTGAATTTAGCTTGTTAATACGATGGTCTGGAATCGATAAAGCCTCGAAAAACCTCATCTTTCATTTCAGTTCATTTCATACAGTCGAATAGTTATTCGTAATTTTGCATCATATAAATTATGCTTGTCAATTAAACTGAAATTTTTCCGAAATGCCATATTTATGTCGATTTGACTAAATGCTTTTATTTAAATCTTAACAATTGTACGTGTAACTGAAAAATAATCTAAAACTTATTTTGAATAACGAAAAATAGTTTGATATTATTTTTCAGTTTTCAATTAAAAGTGGATTTTAATTACTTGTCTAATAATAAGTGGATCAAATCTTATTGTTCAATAATGAAATATCGATTGAAAACATTATTTTTCTACAAAAAAAAACTGTTTTACATTGCATACAATTCAGTAAAAATATTTCAAATTTTTTTCTTATACCGTTAATTTCAAATAAAAATTATATTTATATAAACTAATTAAAATTATTGAAACTAATAATGTTTTTTTCATTAAATCGAAAATATAATTTTCATCAAAGTAAGACGTACTACAGCGTTCATGGCATGCCTCGATATCAAGTAAAATTTTATCCGGTTCGTAGTTTTGTATAATTTACATAAAACACGTTGCCCAAGAAAATGTTGTTTATGAAAACATGATACGTAACGTAAATTATAAAACCGCTAAGCGGATTATTCATTATATTCATTTTTATTTGCTCATAATTTCATTTTTCGTTAATTAATTTTATTATAATTTTACATTAATACTAATTAATGATACATTAAAAATTAAAATATTTAAATATACTTTTAATTTCCTTAACTTAAATTCTCATCTGCAATTTTAGTTTTAAAATTCAATCCATATAGACGTTTGATGCATATAACGATTTTTTATTTTTCTTCTCAATTGTAGTTGCGCAATTTCGTTTAAATTATAATAAATCTTTCCGGAGAATATTGCTAACATGACAAGTAGATTAATAATATTACAAAATTTCATGAAAAAGGAAATAGGAACGAAATGAAAAAAGTCAACTAATAGTCTAATATATGTCAAGTCAATTTTTATTGATTTATTTACATGAACAGGTGCTCATAACTATTAGACAATCATATAGACAGACAGATATGTCATATATTAATCAAGATCATTATTCTAACCAGATCTCATTTATACAGTTTATATGACTAGAATAATAAAAGTCAGACCTATATTCTGTGAATGACTAAAAATGTCATGAAGAAAATACGGTGTTATATTTTTTACTGAGTGCAATTTAACCGTAAATGGCGACAGAATTAGTCCTTAATATTAGTGTTTAATTTTGCCGTTGAGACGCAATTATATATTGAAGAAGACTATAAATTTAAATTTTTACCAATAACTCATCACTATTGCTTACTTTGACTGCATCACGATACTATTGCATCAATTCATCGAACGATCAAAAAATGTGCACGATCATTTCTGTGTGAACGGTAATTATTACACATTAAAGTTTAACAGCAACCTCTTTGAGAAAATGACTTTCTTATTTCATCGATACGATACAAGGTTTTACGTGAGAAATTCCGATTCAAATTCTATCAAACCAATCAGTTTCATTACGAAAACCGACAGGTTTCTTGGAGTGATATTTTTCTGTTTTCGTGATTTTTTTATATTATTATGTGGCTCTATTTTGAAAAAATGACATTACTTTTTAAAAATAAATTATTTGTCTTCCTTTAACATTTAATTTTGCTCATTCACATTATTACAGAATACATTACAGAGATCAGTATGTATACATGTACTTTATAAAAAATTCTTGTAATATTGTGATATTAATCTATAAATAATATTCGAATTTACAATTCATCAATAAAACGAAATTTTATATACCTTCTATCATAAAAGTAGAATTAACTCAATAAATTGGAATAAAACTAATAACATGACTGCATCTCATTATGATTTTATTACAAATTATTCTAATGTATATAGATGAACAAGTATATTTTATGTAAACTAAAACAGTGTGAATTTCGGATGATAAATGTATTAAACTATGTCATTCTAAATATATAACAATTGTAATCTCAGTATACCCAACTAAAGTTAATTAGTTAAAATCAAACTTCGTTTGAGTTGACATTTCCAATTCCCCGAGATGTTTCTCTCTTTCCTGTTCTCATTTCGTGTGGGAACTAATATGTTTTCATCGCAGTTGCGAAGAACAAGGACGAAAAAGAGCGAAAGGAAGAAATAGCGAAAAAAACAAACGAGCAACATACAAAATCGCGATAGATAAGAAACAACGTCGGAAGCCAATCTCGGAAATGAATATGCTCGTGCAAAATTCAGGGGGCGAGACAAGAGTGAATGTGTGCAGCGTGTTTGTTTGTTTGGCCACTTGTTTCTGGTCATACTCGTCTATATGCAGCGAGCGCAAATAAACATATACACTGTAGATGTATTTCCTTTTTTTATCATCTTCTTCTTTTTTTCCCTCTTATTTTCTATTTTGGTTTGCATTTTTTGTTCTTCCTCGTTAGTTTGTATCTTCTTGACTCTTCAGCGACAACTTCCTTCTCAACTCAGTAGCATCGTGTGACTGAATCGGACCTAGAGGGAAACTTTGGCCGATGCTCTCGAATGAAGCACAGCGAGGGGGGATGCGGACACGAAAGAGATGATGGGGACCAAATAAAGGCGAAAATGCAAAAAGAGGGCTAATTGTAAAAGTATCGTGGAGGAATAAGAGGGTGCCTGGGGATCGGAGCACAATGATGATAACCTCGCTGTGCCTCATTACGAGACGATGCTCGAGCGTTTTCCACCCCTCGCTTAGACCCTCTTGTTGCGCCACTCTTGCGCCACTTTCTTCGCGAGCTGTGCAACTATCGGCTGCCTTACTTGCATCACTCGGCTACATCTTATGGTTGAGTCAAGACACTTGTGTGTGATAACGCTAAATAAGACAAAATATTCACCATAAGAATATTTGATTATAATTTGAAAAAGTATATGTGTAAAATATTTGCATTAACAAAAATAAGTTTAATCTATCTTTTTGAAGATTATACAATTGTTTATTAATAATTATATTTTTTGTAACAACTAAAGAATACAATTTTTTCAATTGCGTATTTGTCTCAATGAGTGCATCGTAGACTTGAAAATAAGACTTGCGCATGCCTGTGACACCGTTGGTAACTATTTCGCGTAAGTTCGAGAGTCTTCTTTTTGGGAGATTGAGTGAATTAAACATAATAAAACATGAATATATTAGTACGATGATATTCAACAAAGTTTTAGTTATGCTTAAAGATGTAAAGGGCATCAAATTACTTGTCAACTATTTAAAGTTTAGCAAGATAGCAAAATCTAATGTGTCAGTATTACCACACAATTAGAAACGTAATGTCACGCCAAACGAAACATATCAAGCGATATATACTGTTACAAGTCACGACAACTGATGTGTGCAACACGTGTAAGACACTCGAAATCATTTTTATCGCCCGAACAAATCGTAATTCTTCATTATCTACCCGAAAGACAACTGTATTTATTGAATGCTTAAGTTAGTTGAGTTGGAACATGCTTGCATTAGCATATTTTGTACATACTTAATAAGAGGAATTAGATTAGATTAACTATGAATCGGGGATAACTATCTATCCTGATTATCGGACCGAATGAAGCTCATCAATAATTATTAATTGTAACGAATAACGATAGGACTGTTCTTATCGCGCACCAATTATTCGGCTGATTGGATTCAAGACCTGACACTATTGCAGCAATCACTAACGAGTTTCACATTTCCATTTCAATATCTTGCTCCAGATGGGTTTTGGTTGTTTAATTGAAATTGTATTCATACGTTCACTCACACTGTCACATAACATTATTTTCAAAGACAATATTTTTTTATATTTTTAATTAAAAAATGCAAAAGAAGCGAAAAAATGCATTACTGAAATCGTATCCTTCTTTGAATAAATACAAATTCATTTAATTTTAAAAGCAATAATGAAAAAAATATAAATTAACAAATTATTATTCAATTTTCAGATTTATAACATACTCATTTATAACGTCATAATCACATGTTAAATCTTCAAATTTACGTTCTCCATACTGTAAAATTAACGAAGCAATTTACTCGCCACACTATTTCACAATACTTCTTTATATCGCAATAGATAACTAACATATATGAAATACTGTTTCATTCTTGATTAATAAACAAATTATTAGTCTTGAATTTTTGTGTGCCATACGTGTGATAATGTATTTCGTATTTTATGTCTACTGCAAGCGAAACAAGAAAATTGCGAGAACCAATTACCGTGTGTGACGCGAAGAAAAAATAGCAGCAGGCAGAAAAAAAAGGAAATTTAACACGGCAAAACCAAACCACGCGTACAAAATTATGCGCAAATGATTAATCAAATTTCTAAATGAATCAATAAATTGCAACGGATGGCGTATTTATTTGCCAGAAGTGAAGTCGCGCGCACGATAATGCTCGCATTCGGCCCCGGTATACCGGTTATGTGACGGTTAACTTCCATACCCTGATAACATCTAAGACGGTTCTTGTGTTATCGTTATCATTTTATCGTCAAATCTGGGTATTCGCATAAACGAGCGTGGGTTTCACAGTCTGCCGTAATTATTATCCTGTCGGCAACTTAATGAGTTTTCTAGTATCCTGCGTTTGCAATCAAGACTCATCCTATTCAGATCTCAAATTTTTTTCCTGGGCATTATTTTAGTTTTTATTCGCTGTCGACTTAATCAAGTCGACGTATTTTGTACATTTTTTTCAGACGGCATTTTGATCACAAATATATGTTGATTATTATCCACATATATTTGTGGGATTATGTCCCACGATATAAACAGTTCAACATAAATTCACGTGCTGGCCTTGGACATTAGACGACCTCAATAATTTCTCATTATTTTATTATAAAACTTCTCATTTTTGATCGCTCGTATTGCAGTGATTATGGATAATTATATGATAATATGTAGGAAATTTAAGTTAAGTGAAGTATAGGATAATCATTTCATACTTATACATTTTATTCATTTTTGTTTTTATATAAATAATTAATTATAATAAAAATGTTCAGATGGTTATCTAAATATATAATATGATTATAAATATGCATAACAGAAATTGACTTCATAAAATATAATGAACTTACATTCAATATATCCTAAATACGTGATTATAATTAATGTGATTATTATTTTAATTTATAAAGTTATTTTATAAAATATTTGGTAGTATTCTTTTTTGTATTTTCTAAATAATAAAATTCTATTGAAAACAAAGTTTATATTATAATCTGATAACAGCATTTCTAAAAAAAAATGTTATTACTATAGTCAATAACATTTTTTAATTGATTTTTTTTCTATAAATACATGTTGATTCTTATTATATTTTCTTAATTTGTTTTCTATTTAATTACTTAAATATTAGCTTGACACACCCTTTTTATAAAAAAAAGCTTTTATGTACGGTTTGTCTGTTGAATAAATTGCGATGAGTTATCCATACATTTTAGGTAAAACTAATAAAATATCTCAATATATATTTAATTCAATTTTAATCCATTAACAATAATAACACAATAAAAATAATTATTTACATATTTAACTCTGTGCCTACACATTTTTATTATAAATCACATGCTGTGGTAAAAATTGAATTAAAATTTTAAACGATTTTTTCATATCATTATTTTAAGTAAACGTTGTTATTTAAAAATTAAAAGATTTAAGAAAATTACTAGGAGTAATAATTAAAATGTTTCGTACAACTTTTTTCGAGTGAAAAATAGCGAGTTGTACAACAATTTTCTTTCGTGTAACCCTTCTCGCGAGTCTGCGAACAGTCATAATAGGTTCATTTACAATGAAACCGCTTTCCAGCATTAAAAGAGCCAAGCCCTTCCGTCAGTACTAAAAACTGCCGAATGAAAAAGACTGCGTCGTTTTCAAATCGGTTGAGAAAAAAGGATGAACTCGACAAAAACGTTACTCGGAAATCAATGTCATTTATTTAACGTTTAGCAACGTTTGTACACAAAAAAATGTTAAACGCAAAGAACCTATGTGAATTTTAAATGTAAATATTTGTACAAAAGCATGTAACTGTTATTTTACGCAAGTAACATAGTTACATACTTGAATTGATTTTAATCAACATATATACAAAATGTATTACTGCTGTATTTAAAGGTAATCTTTACAATAACAGCTGAAACAATTATAATTCAACAAATAATTTTATAATTATAAAATTATATAATATTTTATAATTTTTTTTAATGTTTAATTACAATTTTACTTAATTACTAAATATTAAGTAATAAGATTTCTTAGCTTAATATATTATTCTGTAAAATTTTCTTAACAAAATTCGTTGGTACAATGTATAAAAGAAATATAATTTACTGACAAGGAGAAAAATAAGTTGGATCATCAACCGATCATGTTCGAGATTCTTATATTTATTTAGAAGCATGCGTTGTCAAGTGTCGTGACAACTTCATCGTGAACGAAAATTTCACAAAGAAATGCCCTCTTTTTGCATGGAAATCTTGTCGAAAAATTGAAAAACAATCGAGCGCATCCAAGAACCCCCGCACAAGCACCAGGCACTGCAAATGAGCGAGTAGTCGATTGGTTCGAAACAAGCTCCGCCCTTAACTAAACTAACCCCTTTGCTAATTACCGCGTATGTAGTGCTCAGCTTGTATACTAAACGCAACGTAGACGCCGTCCCGAGCACTGGGGTTGTCGAGATCCATTGTATTATTTTGCTCCCGTCATATCCGGGTCGAAACACGACATGGTGCTTGTTTGCCACCGGCCATATTACGTATCCCCGCGGAGATAACTGAGATGGAATGCATCCTCGCGGTATTACCTTTCGATGCTTTTCTTTATTTTCTGCGTCTTCTTTTGCAATTTGTCTTTACAAAAATACTAATATTATCCAACGCTAAATTGGCTTACGTTCATCTTTTCTACATACAAGCAAACATTTGTGTGGTTGCATTATTTTTGAATTCAAATATTATATTCTTCATATTAAATAATAAAATTATCCGACTATTTTAAATGAGAAATGTTCTAATTAAAAAACTAACATTATCGATGATTGAATAAATTGATTCGGTCACTTTTTATAAATAAGCTTTATGTATGAAAGTCCTTTTTCATTCTCAATAAGATCATAATAATTCATGTTACCTTAAAAGGTCAATTCTTGTGAATGCGAATGTTTTTGCCCACACGAATCGTTCTTATCGAGTTAACTAATTTATTATACAATGGGTCAAACGTGTCAACAAATTTATTTTCGATGAAAATTCAAAATGCCGCAAATTTGTATTGCAGTCCTCAAAGTTACTTGACGTCCAAAGCTAATTATTGCTTTTACTGCAAACGTTGTTATATGTTTGGTAAATTCAGCACTTTATTGAGCATTTTATTAAGGACATTAAAGATACTTTGTGTGCGTTTTTAAAAGCGACTTCATGTCTGCAATAATTATTATTATCGTTTTTCAGTAACTATTATACTTTCAATCTTTTATGTCTTTTATCTTTTTGTTTGTTTTTTTATATCTCCTTCAAAATTTACAAGTGAATGAACCTCAGTCTTTTCGATTTCAATGAATCTTAATATTAGATGAAACATAGAGATAACCAAAGTCAAATTCGAGGTAAGAATCGCAACAAAATATAATCAAGTGCAGCGGTGTTATCGCGAAAAAGTAACGAGAAGCCACGACAACGAAAATACCGTCTGCCAAGGCGCGAAACGCGATGCAATTCCGAGGAATCCACTCAGAATAATCTGCGACACTCTGACGATTCAAGCAAGCTACGAGAGCAACATTTATGTTTTTCTTTTTTTTAGCTTATCTTATTAACACAAACAAACTCATTTACATGTATTTGTCATTTTGTGAGACGTTCGATCGAACATTTCAAATATTCCATTTTTTTAAACGAATAATGAATAATAATCTCATTAAAAATTAAATGAGAAAAGAATGAAAAATGTTGAATCAAAAATTGTTCAGCTTCTTATAGATTGCAAAATGTGATATTCAAAATTGCTGAAATTAACTTTTATCTTTATCTTTTCTAAATATGTAACTGCATATTCATGTTTGATATGGGCATAAATAATGAACGAGTCTAATAAATCAATCCAAAACTCAATATCGCAGTTATAACTTATGCAATTTTTATTTCAACTTATAGTATTGAAAGCAGATCAGTCTCGTTGTAAATCGCCGTTCACTCTCTTGTGCACATACTACAAGTAATTGAATAAATTTTTTTAACCTTGCATCTTAATATATATCTTTCAATTCAAGTTATAATAAAAAGAGAAAGCTGAAGACACACTTCCGCAGTGTCATGGCAATATTTATTATCCACTGTGCTAAGTCTTGACGACGATCTCTGTGAGATCTTAGTAAATTCGGTACTCAATGTTCAACCCGACTTGCAACAAGTGGATGAAATTCGACGAAAACGAAAGTTACGAGAAAGCCACACAGAGCAGTCAACTTTTTCATGTCTTTCGCTCGCGACATAAAAATAGTACGGAAGTTTTCAAAAGTTGGAATTGAAAAATTAACTATTTATTATTATGTCCAGAATTCATAAACATGCAGTAAAAATTTAAAAGCATTATATAAAAGACATCAAATTCATGTAATAATGTAACTGCAATAAAAAGTACAAAGATCTACTTGCCATCATACCCTCTATAAAAGAAAAAAGTATTTCATTTTAATCCATATATTAGACGATCTAACAGGAAACTCGATACACGTTATGTCCATTAAGTACGCAAAAGCTGTGAAAAACTAACGGCCCTGTGGTATTATTTCCTAAACCATTGATCATAATAAAAATTCGATCCGCGTAGGATATTTTATGATCAAACCCGGCTATTAAAAATCAAACGTAGCCGTGACAATCAAAATCTCCCGCTGAAAACTCGTCCGCTTGACAAGTCCAACGAGCAATCGTAAAGCCTGGCTGCCATCGATGTGATCGACCGCTGAAGAAATGTGACCGATAAACGATTTTACGATTTTTCGTGGAAATGATCCCGCTTGTACGTAGTGTTATGTGCACGTGAGCGCCTATAAAATTTTTCCCCTAAGGAATAACTTTGCTTCCCTATATACATTTTGTCTCTACAATTCAAGGTTAACGTGTACGTTTCATTTCATTGCAAACCACCACCTTTCGAATAATACGTTACGTCTTTTCTTTTATTGAGTTTTCACTTTTGTTTTATGTGTCCTTCCTTTATTACTTTTCTTTCAAAGAACCGATAGGAAAAGAAGGTATATTGTTTAATATTCAAGTTGTAAATGACTGCTAACAGTTGTTTGTTGATGGAAATTTATTTTTTTTAAACAAAATAATTGTATTCGTATATTAAAAAATCCATATTTTTTATCCAATATAATAATCTAATTAATGTTCCATTTCGAAAAGGTACAAAATAAATATTATTATACTACTGTTCCCTGCAACTTCGGTTTAGCATAACTAACATAACATGACGATCACTGTTAGCAACTTAACGGTTTGCAAACAATAGGAACTAAACACAGTGAAAATCCTATTGGACATAGCTTTTGAATGTTTGTTCAGCTCACTTACCTTCAATGCGAACTTTTCAATATATGCATTTTGCATACGTTGATTGAGAAAGTACAGAAATTAAAAAGGAACGGTAACAAAAATAAATACATTATTCTCAATGCATAAAATGTAATTATATTTAAGAAATTGTTTTTATTATTTTATTTAAAATAAAAAGAAAAACTGATTAATAACTTAAAATATATAACTTTAGAATATATTTCTTATGCATTATTTTTTTATTGCTAACATAAAATAATAATATAAAATAAAAAAATGCAAAAATAGATTATGATTTTTGCAACATGAAAGTGCTTTCATCTTTTGCGTGGCCGCAATCCTTCGCGTGGCCCAAGTAGACGCATAGCATAAGTCTGTTTCCGATAACTATAAGACTCGGAGGATGGGCAGCAAGCTAAAAGCAAGTTCTTAAACAGTCACGTTCTGACGTGGCGAGATTGTCTCTCGTTAATAAAAGTGGCGCGGGATACTTTTTAGGAAGCTTACGTTGGCCCGACTCGCGGCGCTTTCGACGTCTCCCTTGGAAAAGCCATCTAACTTACGGAGCTTTGCTCGCCAACTTTTCGATCCATTTCACTTTCGGATGTGCTTACGTCGGGCAACCGAAATGCTGCTACCTCACAAACAGGCTACATTTTATCGCCAAAGCCAAATGGGCATATTTCGATAAATTTCCATCACTTGGTCTTTAGTCTATTTGTTGTTTATATTTTATTTGCATATTCTCTTTTAAGAAAATTCTTTTCTTGGTCAATTAATGAAAAGTGAAATAAAATTAATAAATAAAATTATATAAAAAAAGAAGTTGAATACTGAAAATAAAAGCTAAAAGTTCAATCTAATTGTATAAATTATTTACACGGCTTGAAGTTTACATATTATTTATTTCTTCTAATTTTGCAACCCTAAATTGGACAATAGCACACAAAAATAATAAAACTATCATCATATATTTGACCGATGTCAGGTTCAACTAAATTATGTGCTTGAATGTTGAAAGACCGTAATTAGGCGTTGAAAATGGTCAGTTGAGTCGCTCGATTTGTTCACCTATTATTTGGACTTTCGGGGAACGTCGTCTGCTCGGCGAGGTGTACGACTTTGTGGGACCGATTCTAAAACTTGCGGTATTTTTAGAAGGTGGAAGAAGACTCGGCGAGAGACAAGGAAGGCACGAACCGAAGGATCCGCTCGCAAATAAGGACGTGCGACGCAAAAACGAAGGGCGAGAGACACAGAGAACCGAAGAGAAACCGGAGTAGTGGCGGTGCTAAAGTATTCGCGACATTTCAAAACATGAAATCAATTTCAATCCAAGTCATAGCACATCGCGCACTTTCTCTCTTGCATTCTCTTGCTATCTTTGTCTTATTCTCGTTGAGCTTGAGGGCTGTTATTTATTTATAAGTTGATGATACTTCGTTTTTGCTTGCGGATGTTAGCATTCGTGTTAAGCAGTTTTCCGTCTCTGTGTTTATCGGATGCATACCATTTATCATAGGCTAATAAACGTACCGAAAACACGATGACATAATGAACAATATTTAAGTGAAGCAAAACAAATATTTTTAAGTGCTTCTAATATTATTAATTCCAAGAAATATTTCATTAAGTAAAGTGTGAACAAAAATGTAGAAAGATAAATTTATTTTCACAATAATATAAACGCTTTATGAACTATTAACATAATAAACACAGATACCATGAAATTACTTCTAGCATGAAGACTTTTTTCTCACGAAACACATGCTATTACTGAAACAACATTAAAACACATAGTTTTATCTAGATTGTATAATTGTCCAACAATCTAAACACAACAGATACAGGCTCAGATAGCAAAATTGATAGCTATCGTTAACAACTTTTAATTGTAAAGTAAAAACACGTTACAAGTTCTTATCGTTTTAAAATGTCTTATGTAAAGTGCGGATACTTTCGTCGTAATTAAAATACAAGGTCGAAACTGAACAAGAAACCATTGCTTGAAGATCCTTTCAGGCTGAAATATTTGTGACTTTGATACATTCCATTGAAGACACTTAAAAATTGCTTTTCAAACTGTTTTAATTGAGAAAATAATCTTCGTAAATATTTATTTACAAATAATTAAATAAGTAACTTTGAAGAAACATTTATTTTTGTTTTCATTTTTTAATTCATAAGATTCCATTTATCAAAGTAATAATGTACTTATTTGGAATTATTATTTGTAATTTTGTTTAATATATATATTAATTCAAAAGATGTATTTTACTAAATCAAATCTGATCACTTGAAATACAAGCAAATGTTTATTGTAAAAGAAAATCATTAGACTAAAAAAATTTAAAAAGAAAAAGTTTGCGAGGGTGAAAAGTGGCGAGAGTGATGAACATCAGGCGAGAGAAAAGGGTAAGAAAGGTAAAACAACGAATTTGCAATATGTTTCACGTTATGGGCGCTGTTAGCACCGTTAAACTAGCCTTTACTGTTTCACCTTGGCCTTTGAGTCTCACCGCCGTCCAATAAAACGCGTTCGCCATAAAACGCGGGCGGTGGCTGCGTTTGCCACTTTCGTCGAGAATGAACGCGCGAGCGCAACAAATTCAGACGAAGAGAACGCACGAGAAAGGAGCTGAGGCCAAAAAATCGGCGGACTTTGATGTTCGTCCGAGAACACCGGAAGTTGACTTCGGTGACTTCAAAGCCACAACTCCTTTCAAGATAAACAGTTTTCTTTATCGCGGTCCATATTACCGGACTGATTTTTTTCGTGTCCCTCAATTATTAACGCACTTTTGTGGTTTATTTTGACCGGGTGGTAATTGACTAATTAGCCGCAAAACTTTCTCTTGTCATTCGATAAATATAAATCTCTTACATGTTAAAAACAATTTTTTCCTCCGTTTTTTTGTTAATTCTTAAATTTCATAGAAAATTGAATATTAATTTAATATTCAAATTGCTATGTAATGTAACAAAATTTATAATGTAGTATTTGTGAACAATTAAACTAAAATTTAAATTAATTAAAATGTATAAATTGAATTACAAAAACGAATTTGCGAAATTGCATTCTGTAAGAAAATATAAAGAAACCTGCGTTTCATTGCACAGACATTACGTATGAAAGGAACAAAGCTTTTCCTTTGTACCACGGCTCATTGAGTCAAGCTGAAGACTGGAAAACTCTGATTAAGTTTTCGTAACAAACAAACAAAAAGAAAAAGGCATATTGTTTCGCTGCATTCCATGGGTAAATTCAATTCCACCGGAGAACGCTCAATTTAGCGGAAAATTCTTGATACTCGCGCCCAATTACCGCGAATTTCTTTGCCATGCGTTGTGAACGCCAACTCCGCTCGTATGGTTTATCCGTCATGCTGAAATATCGGACGCCGATTGCTCGCAATGGCTCTTTTAAAGTCCAATTTATAACTGTTGCTTTTTTCTTCAAATGTCTGTCATTTGCAAGTTAACTCAAACGTCCAAATGTACGATTAAGAATTATAAAATATTGTTTTAAGAAATGATAATAATATTTTATCAAAAACACATACTAAAAACTTACTGCTAAATTCATTCGAACTTACAATTAGTACACTTTACTTTTGAATTATATTTTTGTGATTTTCTTTTCCTACCGATAACGTACAAAGCCGAAATATATTTTACATCAGTGTTATATCCAAAGTAATTTCATTAGCAACTTTAATCTTCTTGTAATAAAAATACCGACAGTATCTCGATAAAAGATCCTTGAAAAACGAGCGTTTTAAAGGACCAACTGTTTAATGAGTTTGAGAATAACAAAAAAATGACTTGGCTACAAAACCACACCAGCAAAGTGGTTTAATTAGCAAATCGCAAATCGCTTCCGTATCGGCATCATAACGTTAGTCAAATTGTCACTGACTTTGATCGACACCAGTATGCTAATTATCATATATATCCCACCTACACGACAAAATTGTATAAATATATGTAATAACAATAAATTGTCAAGGTGTTTCTTTATTTTTTTAATTTTATTTTACATAAAATTATGATAATTTTTCACACTTATCAGACAAAAATTATGTATTTCAACCTTTAAATATTTATTATTTCAATCAATATTTCGAATTTGTCGTCTTCTTATTTTGTATCACTATATCGATATCTGTTAGTATGTATATGCTATATGCTTTCTCAAGTTAAACGTTTATTACTTTCTCATGTTTTTTCTTGTTTTTTTTTTTTTTTTTTTTTTTTTTTTTTTTT
>JABFPJ010002964.1:0-17637 GCA_022817425.1 Gryon sp. ZL-2020
CATGCCAATGCCATGCCAATGCCATGCCAATGCCATGCCAATGCCATGCCAATGCCATGCCAATGCCATGCCAATGCCATGCCAATGCCATGCCAATGCCATGCCAATGCCATGCCAATGCCATGGTTTTTTTATGTTCGTACATTTCGTAGCATCTCCATGAAATGCATGAAGAGACCCGAAAATGCACTATCATTTTCAATTGGCCATAACATTGAATTGAAAAGAACTTTGAATTTCGATGTAAATTGTTAAAGTTATGTCGGTTTGAAAATGGCTCATTTTTTGGCTACTGCTAGGTGGCCTTTTTTTTCTTATGCGCAGTGTAGTTTAAAGTAATTGTAAAGTTAGGATAATATATCAGGGGAAAAAGTTTCCGCCCTGGTGGGAATTCTATTGGGTGGGACTATCTGTCTCGAACGGGACTTCTGATATAATATAAATCGAATTTCACTTACAGGTAAGTTAGTTTGATTATACAATTATATTCAGAGTCTCGTTCGAGACAAATTAACATTGTAGACTTTCAGAGTGTATTAAAGGCAAACTTTTTTCAATCATTATTAAAAAGAAAACTTTTATTCTGAAAATCAGTTGCATAGGATGAATACTTATATTATAAATATAGGAAAATATTAGAAAAATAGTTATTTTCTAATTATGGCGATATTCGCATTAACAAATTTTTAAATCATTTGTTTTTAGTTTTAAAAAAAACATTTTTATCAAGCTAACAAGAAAATTAAAAAATTGTTATTCTAAATTATGATTTATAAATAATAGAGATTTTTAGTATCTCTTATTAATATTAAGACTGAACAAATCACAAAATCAGGGCAAATCTGTTTCGATGAAATTAAATACTGTTTTTACATCCCAAGTAATCTCGTACTTAGGCTTCGTTGGTCTTAGTTTGTATATGCCTTAGAAATATCTCGAAACATTCTTATCAGCAGAGAAATCCGTGTCCGAAATTAGAGAAAGAGCTGCTCTCATTGAGTTAAGCGTTCCATATGCTGCTCCTTTGTTAAATGCTGTTGTGAAGAAATGAAGAACATCGCTAACTTGGATTTCGAAGGGGTTTATATTATTTTCTCTGGAATATAACCATCATTGACGTAAAGAACCTGTATATTGCTTTATTGTAGATGAAGCCAGTGAAGCTAGTGAAATTTCTAAGCTTTCCTCCGGGTTTCCTCTTCGCCTGCACGCTTGCCGGATAATATCCCTACAATTAAACTGAGATCCTTCCTCAGTAGATGTAAGATGGACCTAGAAGGAGATACCAGCAAATTAAAAGAAGGTTCGCGGATTAATGGCTCAGAGATTAAAAGCGATTGAAACAGAGGAAACCATGGTTCAGTGCCAGTAAAGCACTACCATGATTCCTTCTGCTTTTTCGTCTACAATTTTACGAATCGATTTTAAAACAAGCGAAAACGGTGGAAAAGCCCAGAAGAATTCATTGCTCCAACACTGCTTAAAGGCGTCAACACTTAGTGATCCTGGATCTTTCTTCCAAGAAAAATATCTGGGTAATTTCGTATTACAATATGAAGCGAAAAGATCGATTGAAGGATAACCAAAACGATTAATGCATTTTTGGAACGCCTCCTCGTTAAGTTCCCATTCAGTGTCAATGTTCGAAATTCGAGATTCTTGGTCGGCTTCGGTATTATCGAAAGATTTGATAAATGATGCTACTAATCGAAGTTTTTTCATTTCACACCACTGCCAGATGGACTTAGCAATGTAGTGGAGGCTAGGATATTTAACTTCACCCATTTTATTTATATATGAAATTGCGGTCCGATTGTCGATTCGCAAAAGAATCGTGCAATTTGATAAATCATTTGCGAAACATTTGAGTCCAAAAAACGCAGCTAGCAGTTCTTTACGATTTATGTGTAAAGTAAAACTCCGACTCCGACCAAAAACCTCGAGTTCTCTCGCCATTGCAAAAAGCTCCCCAGCCAGTGTTGGACGCATCTGAAAAAATCGTACGTTTAAAAACAGGATTCGCTATTGAGTTTTTTGCCAGATTGGTGGATATTATTTATCCACCAATCAAAAATTGGTCGTAATGTCTTTGGGATCATCATCATCGAGTCGAAGTTACCATCATGAATAAGAAGTGCAGAAAATCTAACCCATTTAAATTCCTTCGTATACAGACGACTATATGGTACTGCTGGACAACAAGCATTTAACGAACCAACGTAACTAGACCACTGTCTTATTGTACAAAAAGGAATTGATGACTACTTTCTTGTTAAATCTACTAAATGTTTCTTCTTGACAGAAGGTAACTCAACGTACATTTCTTGCAAGTTATAAGTAAAACCAAGAAACTCTCTTTTCTGACTAGGTTTAAATTTACATTTTTTGAGGTTAATATCGAAACCTAACTTCGACAATAGCTGAATAGTGACGTTTACATTTTGTTTACAGAAATCAGCAGTAGACCCAAAACACATTATGTCATCTAAATAAATAACGGATCGGTAACCTTTATTTCGCAAATTACTCATGACAGGGTTTAGTATTTTTATAAAAATATACGGTGCGATGTTCAAACCAAACGGTAATGACACAAACTCGTACATTTTATTATCAAAAATAAATCAGTTCTTCAAAGTATTTTGAACAACTGTGATACATTGGGATTTGATAATATGCATCTTTTAAATAAATAGTTGCTAAAAAATCGCCTTTAAGTATTATTTTCATAACTGTTGGACTGTCTTCAAGCTTAAAATGGTTAGTTTTAATAAATTCGTTTAACTTTTTTAATTTTAAAACAAATCTAAATGATCCGTCTGATTTTTTCACAAGGAAATAAGATGAAATAAATTGATCTGAACACGGGGAACAAATTCTAATAGCGCCTTGTTTTAGTAGATCATTAATCGCTTTTTCAACATCTATTATTGTTTGACCTTCATGTAATAAAGGTGACGTAGGTACAATATTACTTTGAAGTGGTTTTGAAATAAATTTCAATTTTAACCCCTTTACACAGTTTTAAACAAAATTATCGTTTGTAATAGCGCGCCACATATTAAAATGATAATTAATACCTTTATTTTTTCGACATTGTTCGATGATGGCTTTTTTGCGATTTCTGAAAATGATCTCTCGGATGCTCTTTGAAGCGAAGGAATCTCTGCGGGACCTTCGTTTTGTAGGCTTGATGCGAGCGACCCAACGACTTCGAAGACAGGCCTCTGTAGTTTCCCGAAGACGATTGTTTCATGGACGATTTTTTCACATTTTCTTTTCCGCGAATAAATTCCTGTCCTGCTTTGACATAATTCTTTCCTGCTCGAAGTTTTAATGCAAGATTTTTTCCAAAAAGAAAAGTATCGACTGGTGCTTCTTCTAATACATTTTTATACTTTTTCTAAACTGATGGGAGAATAAAAGATCGTCGAGAAATAGATCTTTGATGGAATAAATCAGTCATAAGCTTTCCTGCATCGGAAATATACTTCAATAAAACTTTTCGATCGATATTTACATCTCCAGATTCGAGCAGCAAAGATATACCTTGACCTAAGGCACACAGCGCAGATCCTAAGGTATTTTGTGCTGCCACCTGGTGTTTATCTCGAGCCTTAGAAGTATCTGCCATTGCAGCTATAACCTCGGGTACTTACTTCCGGTACTTCGAAAGAAAGCTTTCCTTTGCGCTTATAAATGTTGAACAATTTATCCCTTTCAGTTGACTTAATGCCTTTTTCCATTCATATTTTCCATCTTGCAAACAAGTTCTTATTTGTAGGTCCTGTTGTTTTTCAAGTTCCGGAATCTTGCCCAAAATGTCAAGCGTCTCGTCGTCGAGGGGTTCGGAAGACTCGAAGTCTGAAGCTGATTCGTGAGACGTTTGATCAGTGTTCGGCCTAAGCGAGACACTGGCAGTTGTTTTGTCGACGTTCGATTCGACATTGTGGTCGTCGTCGTCGTCTGTATCATCATCGGCATGGTCAGATTGTCGAAAGCCATTGACGTGTCTGTTTCAACAATGAACAAAAAGGTGTGAGACAGCACAGTCAGGTTTCATATAAAGAGCGGCATGTCCTCCTTCTCGTGAAGGCGCGCCGTCATTTATATTTTTTTTACAAAATAAAAGAAAAAAAATAAATCTACCTACCATCAACAACGATTTCTGTTTCATCATTTTCTCTATGAATTAGAACGGTCTCAACGTGCTGAATTTCATCTTGCTTATCGGCATGAATATTCTCTTTTGAGGTTAGGTCTTCTAATTCACGCCGAATCTTTTTCATTTTCTTTTCTAAAACTTCTATTCTCTCCTTTTCTTCATGCTTTCCTTTCGGCATGGTTAAATTTTTGTTTGTTTCTTTTCTTTTGTTTAAGAAACTAAGAAAAACGATTCTTATAGCTCGTGACTGTACAGCACGAAAAAACGTTATATGAGGATTGGCGGGCTGGCGCATTCGTTTTTAGACTCTGAAGTTTCGTGACATCTAGCGGGAAGTAGCGGTACTATATTGTTCATTTGTCTTGAACGAGACTCTGAATATAATTAAACGTAACTTTAATTCGAATAAAACACAAATTAAGGGGAAATATACCTTTGAAAAGGTGGAATTTTCACCTAAATTCAATTTGTAATCCTTATTTGTAATAAGTTATATTAAACAAATGTTATTAACAAAATGTGCGTTGCATTCAGCAACAATCAGAGAATATTTCAGAAGAAGAGAGAAAAATAATGAACATGTGTAGCATTTCTGATGATATTGCGGGAATAGCCTCGAACAATGAGCTACATACAAAGCAACTAAACCAGATGGATAAAAAGATAAATGATTTTACAGATACATGGAACAAAAATTGGGAAAAAATGAACAGCGATTTATCAAGTTTACAAAAAGACTTACGCGACATAAAACAAACCCAATCTGACCATGAAACACGAATCAAATCTCTAGAGACTAACTCGGCGGCACTCGAAAGAGTAGCTCCTCTGGAAAACTCTGGTGGTATTCTTCTGCTATTTGATAGACAATACTGCAATGCCGAACTACTCAAAGAATCCAACCTCTGCCTTTTCGCACGGTGCGCTTGCTCACACAATAGTTTCATTCTTGGAGTTGTATACTTCAAACCCCAATTGAGTCTGACTCCGGCACTCGAACTACTTCAGGATGTACTCCAATCATTGGCGGTCTCGCACCTAAACCTCCCGCTGATTCTCTGTGGTGATTTTAACGCGAGAGTGGGTTCACTACATGAACAGCTCGATGACATATTGGAAGCGATGTATCTATACCCACAGAGAGAACCAACAGACCGAGTTCAAAATGCTAAAGGTAAACTCCTGATCTACTTCATGAATACCAACGGTCAAATCCTTATAAATGGACGTTCGATGAGTGACTATTCCGGCAAATACACCTTCGTTGGGTATGTGGGTAGTAGCACAATTGACCTGTGTTGGATCGACGCGTCGCACGCCCGCTTGGTCCGGGACTTGGAAGTGGCGGAAGAGGCCAGTAGATCCGATCACTTTCCGGTCACTGTATCGCTGGCGATAATGGACCATTCAACCTCGAGAGAAATACCGACGGCAGACATACCAACTTCACAAAACTTCACTGGGATCCACGGAAGCTTATCAAGATAATATATCTACTTGGAACACGTCAAATGCTGGTCTACGCAATGACAATGCAGAGGTTCGATATAAGCAACTGGTGAATGGTATATATGATGCTTGTTCTACCCTGGATATGAGCCACGTGGTGAGATATGGTGGCTCTGTGAGGAAATGTAAATCACCATGGTATGATTCCGAATGCCGCTCAGCGAAAAGCTCGTTGAAGAAATCTCTCAAAAATGCATGCAGACATCACTTTAGTGAACCATCTAGATCCAATTTTTTCTGAGTGAGAGAAAAAATATCGTAAAACTGTGGAGAGTAAGAAAGAAGAAAATGCAAAGGAACTGATAGACAAATTCACAAACATCAATAACACGGGTGATTTTTGGCAGGTTTACAGAAACACACGGCCAACATCATATATTCCCATTTCTACTTCAGAATGGGAATAATTTTACAGAGAAATATATCTCCAGAGAACAGCTGACGATAGGACATTCTACGGGACTCACGATCGTTATATGGACGCACCAATCACTCTCGAAGAAGTGCGCAAAGCCTTGAGGAAGAGCAAATCGGGGAAAGCTGCCGGCGCGGACGGTATTGATCCTGATTTCCTGAAGGCACTCCCCAGTTCTGGAGTCATCATTCTGTGCGAAATTTTCAACGAGATATTGAACTCTGAACAGATTCCATCTTCTTGGTGCCAAGCAACGATAATAATGCTCCACAAGAAAGGTGACCCAACGAACCCGAAGAATTACAGAGGAATAGCGTTATTAAACTGTATTTCAAAGACCTTTACCTTGATACTAAACGCGCGACTATTTGCTTGGGCTGAAGCGCGAAACATCATTCCGGAAGAACAGTCTTGATTTCGGAATTCGAGGTCCTGTCTCGACAACATTTTTGTTTTGATGTCTGTGTCACAACATCATGTACAGAAAGGCAACAACATCCTTGCCGTATTCGTGGGTTTCGAGAGGGCCCTTGACTCTGGCCAGCACGACTTGATGTTGTCGAAGCTTTTCAACCTGGGTTGCAGTGCCAAGCTCGTGAGGATTCTGCAAAATCTCTATGGTCAGGCGTGCTTTAGAGTTAGCGTTGAAGGCAAACTAACAGAGGAGATCCATGTGACCGAAGGCGTCCTACAGGGTGAGGTGCTTAGCCCTCTCCTGTTCTCGATATTTCTCATGGACCTGGAATCTCACTTGAGGAGAGACGACATCGATGTCGTCAGTTTGGGTCCAACTCGAGATCTGTTGCTCATGATGTTTGCCGACGATATCGTCATCTTGGCTCATTCTCCAGTTGCCCTCTAAAAAATTCTCAACTCATTTGACACGTACAGCTCAATCAACGCCATCAAGGTTAACCCAGGCAAAACGGTTGTTATGCAGTATAAACCCAGTGGTAGGAGATCGACCAGATCATTCATATATTGTGGAAGCCCTCTGAAGTTGGTATCGTCTTACACTTACCTGGGGATCACTTGCAGCGGCTCTGCCTTGTGTTTTCGAGCAGCACAAGATCAAGCGACGAAACCGAGATTCGCTATCAGGGTAACTAGGTCTATATGTGGCAGTAATAAAATCGATTCGTGGCCAGCCAGAGTGAAACTCTGCGAAGCCATTGTGTTGGCAACGCTGCTCTATGCCGCTCCAGCCTGGGGTCTCCGTTACATGGACTTGACTGAAAGAGTTCACTTAGAATTGTTCAAGAGTCTACTAAGCTTGCCAAGAACCACGGTCAATGCTAGTGTACGCCTTGAACTGGGAGTGGTGCGAATTAATTACAAGATTCTGAAGCTTACGATTGGTGATATTGTTGAAATCCTTTCTATGGATTCATCACACCTCCCCTGGATATGCTTGAACCATCAGATGGAAAAATTCAGAAGAAATCCGGAGGAAAACATATATAATTGGTTGAGTACCCTCAAACCAATATTTGACCTACTAAATAAGACCAATCTACTGACATCCTTAGACCCCGAAAATTAGAAAATGCGCTCCACCGCGATCTTGGCTCGATACAAGACTTACTTGCGGGTCTTAGATATTAGCAAGTATTACAATTCGTCATCTCAAGTTATCGCCATCCCGAGAGGTCTGACTAATGTGAGCGCATACTACTTAAATTTGAGGATCCCATTCGTCTTCATACAGCTACATGCACAACTCAGGTTCATGTCTGTCAGATATGCCAGATTGTGCTGGAAGGGATCCACGTATCAAGTGAACAACACCACATACTGTATGATATGCAACATGCACCAGCCCGAAACTCTGAGTCTGAGAAAACTTTCTGTCCATTTTATAGAAACTACCGCCACCACTAAAACGACCCCATACTACGTCAAAACTGCTTCAACATCGACGCTGTCACGTATCTTGGGATCCAAGCGGATCCCGTGCGAATCCAGAATATTGCATACTATGTGATTAACAGTCTGCACCTACGTGCCTTCTGCTTAAATGAGTAATAAATTCTATGTTGTTGAATCGGAACAGAACTCATCTACGCGACGAACTATTTTATATAATCACGTGTCATTCTCAAATTATACCTTTATTTTTAATTCTCTTCTTTTTACCGTAAGATTTATATATTTATAATACCCCAAGAAATCTAATGTATAATGATTTTGTTTTAATTTATTGTCTTACATGTGCCGTGAAGCAAATGTATATTCGAAATGTAAATACGTTCAATTGCTCCTAAATCAAATTATGTTATTTTATGTTAAATTATTATGTAAAACTCATCAGTTACAAGGGTAACCTTCTATATACAGAATAAATACGAAGTCTAATCGCCCTTCAAATTACAAATCGATCACATATTTATCAAAAAAAGATCAGATGCAGTCACATTCAAGGGATCAAAATGAGTTTTTGATAAAAAAATTGATCGTTCTTTTTTTACGCAGATATCTAACTAATATATATAAATATGAAAGTATGTTTGCCTGTTTGTTTGTTTGTTCGAGCAACACGCAAAATCTACCGACCCAGTTTTGTTCAAATTTTGACAGGAACTAGCTGAAATCCTCTAAAGTGTCGTACGCTATACAAAATTTCGATAAATAAAGTAGTTTTTGAAAAAACCAAGTTTTTTCGATTTTCGACCCCCCCCCCCTCCCTTAGGCGGATGTCAGGGGGTTGTCACGTAGTTGTCAGGCGGTTGTCAGGTGGTTGTCAGGGCATTGTCAGGGCATTGTCAGGGCATTGTCAGGTCATTGTCAGGTCATTGTCAGGTCATTGTCAGGGCATTCTCAGGGCGTTCTCAGGACATTGTCAAGGCATTTTCAGGGGATTGTCAGGGGTTCTCAAGAGATTGTCAGGAGATTGTCCGGGGGTTTTCTGGAAGTTTTCAGGAAGTTTTCAGGAAGTTTTCAGGAGGTTGTCAAGAAGTGGTTTGAAGTTTGTTGTCGAGGTTGTGCGAAAAGGTTCTCAAGAGGTTCTTAATGTTAAAAATAAGGTCAATATGGTTCAATAAAGGCCAAATACGGTCCCAATAAGGACCATATTTGTCAAGGTTTTTTTATTTCAAGTATTCTTATTAAGGTCACATATGGTCACAAGAAGGTCAAATATAGCCCCAGTAAAGCAAATACGGTTCCAATAAGGCATTCTGATTATCGAATCCGGCTATAACACTTATGTCACGCCAGGCATTGATATGGCCTGACCGAAATTTCATATAATGGTATGATATATATCATACATACATATCATATATGATATATATCAACTGCAAAACCCAATCAAGGCAAAGTTTAACCACGTCATGGTTAACGTCGATTGTCCTACCGTGCGCTGACCAGGTAACCATGCCGTAGCCATACCTTGATTCTTAATTCGTTATATAGGTTTTTTGTCCAAAACTGAAAATATGGATGCCTTATTAGAGCAATTTTTGGCCTTCAAGGGAAACCCATTTATCGAATGGCCACAAAAGTGTCGTCGGCTTAATATTTTTGCGATATATACATTTGATGTTGAGGAATAAAAATGTTTATGTCATACCTTCATCACTTCGGGGGGAGGGGGGTGTTATAGGGATGTTATAAGGAATTCATAGGCAGATAATAGAGGTAATAGGAGGGGTTCATAGAGCGGTCATAGGGAGCCCTTAGAGGATCCATAGAGATAGATCTACACCACCCTACACTCGCGTGGTGTAGACTTTGTTTTTTTGGAATATCTGCACTAGATTTTCAGAAAGAAAATTTTTTTTCATAGGTATCACCCCTCAAGTGTCATAGGGATGTCATACGGGATTTCATAAGGGGTGTCGTAGTGGTTCATAGGGAATTTATAGGGAGATTAAAAGGAGTTTATAGGGAGCTTATAGGGCGCTTATAGGAAGATTATACGGAGTTTATAGGGAGTTTACAGGAAGTTTATGTGGAGTTTGTAGAGCGTCCATTAAGTGTCCATAAAGAGTTTATAGAGATTCCTCGGATGAAGCTACGTGTTTGGGATGGAAGGAAAATTTTGTAAACTATATTTCCAAACAATATTATTTTTGTTTGAGCCGCTGGTTCGAATCCAGCCTCGTAGATGTTTTATTAAATTTTCTCGTGTTCCAAAATTTGTAAGGTAAAGGAGTCAAGGTAAGGCAAGTAAATGAAAAGACACTAAATACAAAAGAATATGAAGTTTATTGAAAAAAAGAAAAGAAAAGATGATTTGCAAGATTCCTCGAGAAGCTAGTAAGAATATTGCAAATCTAGCAATAATAAGTAAATAGCAAAGTTGAATGTAATGAAAAGTAAGCGTGAAATTGAAAAGCAAAGTATTTAATTTATATTTGTGGGCAAAATTAACTACGCAACGCTGTGTAAGGTATAGTAGCAAAGTATCGATGTAAACCTTGAAAACAAAATAACGAAGAAAATAATTTGTGGTTGAAATAATGCAGTAACAATGAAAGGTGTAACGTACCCTAGCGGACGGAGTCTCGACGATGTCTCGACGATGTTGCGTCGAGACATCATCGGAGCATCATCGAGACATCGTCGGAACTAAATAAATGTGAATAAATTGATAATTACGCATAACAAGAAACTTTACTAATTGTTAATCATAAAATAATATATAATGCACCAAAAATTAACAATTTGCAAACTGTTTCATATTCCAAATTTTCGAATTTTCAAGATTTTCAAATTTTCAAAGTTTTCAAAATTTTCATATTTTCAAATTTTGAAAATTTACAAAATTTTACATTTTCAAATTTTCAAATTTGCAATGTTTTCAGAATTTGCAAATTTTTTAAATTTTCAAATTATCAAAATTACATAATTTTCAAAATTTCAAAATTTTCGATTTTTCTAAATTTTCACATTTTTAAATTTTCAAATTGTCAAAATTTTCAAATTTGGTAATATTTAAAATCTTCAAATGTTCCAAATTTTCAAATTTTTCAAATTTTAAAAATTTTCAAATTTTTCAAATTTTAAAAATTTTCAAATTTTTCAAATTTTTAAACTTTCAAATTTTCAAATTTTTCAAATTTCAATATTTTAAGATGTTCAAATTTTCGGTTTCAAAATTTTCGATTTTTCAAATGTTCAAAATTTACAAATTTTCAAAATTTTCGAATTTTCAAAATTTTCAAAATGTCACAATTTTTAAATTTTCTTATTTTCACAATTTTCAAATGTTCTACTTTTTACAATTTTCAAATATTCAACATTTCAAAATTTCCGATTTTTCAAATGTTAACATTTTCAAATTTTCAAAATTTTCGATTTTTCTAAATTTTCAAATTTTTACAATTTCAATATTTCTAAATTTTCAATTTTTTCGAATCTTCAAATTTTCACAATATTCAAAATTTCAAAATTGTCAAATTTTCAAAATTTTTAATTAAGGCCAGATATGGTCCCAATATGGACCATGTTTATCAAGCTTTTCTTTATTTCGGGTATCCTTATTAAGGCCACTTATGTTCCCAATAAGGTCAAATATTGTCTCATTAAGGCCAAATATGGTCTCAATAAGGACCCTATTTGTCAAGCTTTTTCTATTTCGGGTGTCTTTATTAAAGCCAAATATGTTAAGAAGAAGGTCAAAAACAGCCCCACTAATGTCACGCACGGCATTGATATGGCCTGATCAAAATTTCGTATAATGGTATTCCACTGTAAGGTCCAATGAAGGTCAAGTTTAGCCATGTCATGGTTAACGTGGATTGTCCTACAGGGCGTAGACCAGGTAGCCATACCTGGAATCTTGATAGTTGTTATACGTGTTTTTTCCAAATATGGAAATATGGATGCCCTATCAGGGCCATTTTTGTCCCTTATAAGGCCATCCATTTATCGAAACAAGCTTAAAAAACCCTAGGAATCATAGTCCTAGGCCACAAAAGTGTCGACGGCTTTATATTGTTGCGATATATACATTTGATGTTGAGAAATGAAAAATCACTGCTTCATCACTTCGGGGGGGGATGTTATAGGAATGCTATAAGGAATTCATAGGCAGATCATAGGGCTAATAGATCATAACTTTATTTCTTTTTTTTGTGTTTGTCGAATATTTTCAATCGTACTTTCGTTATCCATATTTCCGTTGTTTACTTGATTTCTTTCTAATTCTCTCCCGCTTTCATTGTGTCCGTTCTGATTTACTATTTGATTTTCCTCTAACATGTTTCCTGAAGGATCATCATGCGGTAATAACAGAATATCCTCAGTTTCTTGCATCTCTCTTTTTTCAATCAGAGCGGGCACAATATGAAATCTATTCCTTCTTATTTCCCCTTTTTCTGTTTTTATTATATAGAAATTAGGATGATCGCAATGTCGTACAATGGTTCCATACGTCTGCATTCCAGTTACCCACACTTTATCACCTATTCGCAATTTTGATAAGTTACTCGATCGATGTCTCTTGTTATAATTAGTTTCTTGTTTATCTTTAATAATTTTCTCTTTTGCTTGAACTTGGCTATCAATAACACGTGGTGTCAATTTAATTCAATATAATTAGTTTCTTGTTTATCTTTAATAATTTTCTCTTTTGCTTGAACTTGGCTATCAATAACACGTGGTGTCAATTTCTTTTGTACACAGGGTAAAGTAGAACGTATTTGACGTGAAAAAAGTAATTGAGCTGGACTAAATCCATTTTCAAGAGGCGTCGTTCGATATGCTAGTAATCCTAATGATATATCGTTAGACTTTTTAATAATTCGTTTTGCAATTTTTACAGCATTTTCAATCTGGCCGTTGCTTTGAGCAAAATATGGAGAACTGGTTACGTGGCTAAATCCATATTCTTTTGAAAATTGTTGAAATGCTCCCCTGAACTGTGGTCCATTGTCGGATCTCACAGTATTCGGTATACCATAACGTGCAAATATTTCTTTACAAAACAATATAATTTCTTTTTCACCCATCGCGTTTAATTTTTTTATTTCGAAAAATCTAGAGTAATAGTCTGTCATTATCAAATACCAGCTTCCACACTTGAACAAATCAACGGCGATCTTTTGCCACGGACGTGATGGAAATTTTTCTCTAACAAAATTGTCTCTATGGTTAATACGATGTTCAACACATTCTGGACAAAACTCAATATAATTCTTTAATTGCTCGCTTAAACCTAACCACCATACAGATTGCTGCGCTCTTGCTCGACATTTCGTGATTCCTAAATGACCCTCGTGTATTTTACTTAACATTTCTCGTTGTAACGACGATGGAATTACAATTCTTGAATTATATAACAACAATTCTTTCGTGATTGAAAAGTTATATCTATATTGAAAATATTTAACTAATTCTTTGGAAACTTTACTTTTTTCGGGCCAGGAGTCCTTAACATATTTACATAATTGTTTACAAATACTATCTTTTTCTTGTTCTAGTTTTATTTTTTCAAGCATGGTATCGGAAGCTGGTTAACTTTTAACTATACATTGAACATATCTCTCTGTTTCAACCGCCAATTCACATGAATCTTTCATATTCGTGTACGGACTACGCGATAATGCATCGGCAATGAGAAGTTGTTTTCCCGGAACATAAGTTACTTTATAATTAAATCTCATTAATCTCATTCTAAATCTTTGCAGTTTTGGAGATAATTCATCCAGGGACTTTGTTTGTAGAATCTGCAATAGCGGTTTATGATCCGTTTCTAAAATTACATTGATCCCGGTAATAAAATCTTTAAATTTCTCACACGCAATAGTTAAACTATACGCCTCTTTTTCTATCTGACTATATCTCTTTTCCGACTCACTCAAAGATTTTGACATGTACGCCACGATTTCCGTAACATTATCTTCCCCCCTCTGCATAAGTACCCCTCCAATACCATAACTAGAAGCATCTGCTTGAATAATTATAGTCTTTTGATGATTAAAATGAGCTAATACTGGAGCATTTTTTAATATATATTTTGTTTGATCAAATGCTATTTGTTGTTTTGACCCCCATTCAAAAACAATATCTTTTTTAAGTAATAAATTCAATGGTTCCAAAATTTGCGATCTATTTGGAATAAATTTTGCCGCGTAATTAACCATCCCTAAAAATTGCATTAGTTTGTTTTTATCTTTCGGTACCGGAAACTGATCTATAGCTTGTACTCTACTATCTAATATTTGTATCCCTTTTTTCGAAATCTTATGCCCCAGAAAATTAATTTCCTCAACTGCAAATATACACTTGTCTCTGTTTAATGTTATTCCTTCTGACTGTAATTTTCCCAAAAGCTGACGTAGAGTTCTATCATGTTGTTCTCTCGATTCCGCAAATATAAGGACATCATCCACGTGAATCTCTACCCCAGGAATTCCTGTAAGCAATTGAGAAAATAACTTTGAGAAATATTCTGGAGCACAATTAATACCAAAAGGAAGTCGCTTGTACATATACCGACCATAAGGTGTAATGAACGTTGTTAAATATCTACTATTTTTATCCGACTTTATTTGATAGAACCCAGAATTAGCATCAAGTTTTGAAAAAATTGTCGCATTCTTTAATTTCGCTAATGTCACGTCTATCTTAGGTAAAGGATACACCGCTCTCTTTACAACTTTATTTAATATAGTATAATCACAACATAGGCGTAAGTCACCTGATTCTTTTGGAACACATACGATAGGACTACACCAGTCCGTAGGTACATCCACTGGTTCAATGACATCAAGCGATACAAGTCTATCTAACTCTGTCTTTAACTTATCTAATAATGGTAGAGGTACAACGCGAGGGACATTAAGTGAAAAAGGTGTGGCTCCCTCTATTATATTAATTTTCAATTCTGTTTTGAATTTTCCCAGCCCTTTGAAAAGATCAGGAAATTCTTTGAAAGGATCAAACCCATTACATTCTTTTTGTTTACCTACTTTATACACCCTTTTAATCAAATTTAATTTATTTATCTCTTCTCGACCTAATAAACAAGTATTTAATCCTTCTACTACATATGTTTTTATTTCGACACCTTCGTTTCCATTTCCAATTAAGTTGAGCGTAACATAACCTAAAATTTTCATTTTTTCCCCATTCGGACCATAAATTGACAAATGTGTATCCCTTAAGTTTTTTATAAAATGTTCAGGTACAACCCAGCGTGGAATACATGTTACATCAGCACCCGTGTCTAATAAAAATCGTCTTTTGTCTTTAAATTCTTTTATGAATAAATCAACTAAAAACTCTGAGTTTTTTGCTTTACTACTCACAGAACCTAAAAATCGCATGTTCCGTGGATCGTTCTCCTCTTCTTCTTGATTGATCTGCCTCACCGTCCTGTTGTTTTTGTTTTGTTGACCATCAGATTTCTTGCTCCAACACACGCGGTCCCAGTGCCCCAACTTGTTGCAGTAGCGACATCTGGACTTCAACGCTGGACATTGTTTTGATTCAAAATGTTTCTGCAGCCCACATTTGTTGCACCCTTCTGATTCCGGATTGCTCGAACTCTTTTCTATCATCTGTCTTGAACCAGTCTTAATTTTATTAACTTCTACACAATCAAACTCTTTTGGTCGTAATAGTTCCTTTTGTTTCGTCTGAATTTCAGCTTGACGACACACTTGGATCGCTTGATCCAATTTTAAATCCACTACCAATTGTAGCCGTTCTGAAGTTTTAGTGTCAGAGATACCAATCACAATTCGATCTCTTATTAACTCGTCTTTAATGTTCCCATACTCGCACGTGGCCGCCAACGTATGCAAAGCCGTAATAAACTCGTCCACTGATTCTCCCGCACGTTGAATTCTCGAATTAAATTTCACTCCTTCAAAAATTATGTTTTTCTTGGGCTCAAAATACTTGTCGAACTCCAAGCGCACTTCAACATAAGTCTTTCCTTCTAGGTTAGGAACAATCTGAGCTAATATTTCCTCAGACTTATGGCCCATAGAATAACACAGTAGATCAATTTTTTCAGTATCTGGCCTCGAATTCAACTTTGTTATCGACATGTAACGGTCGAATCGTTTGATCCACATCTTCCACATTTCCGGCTGTGCAAAATCAAATTGGTCCGGCAATTTCACCTGCGCCATTGGCGCCGTACGGGATTCCGCTTCTTCGTTTTGCGCAGTACCGGCCTCTGATCCTTCATCACTCATTTTAATGAACCTTTTTTCCTCTTTTTAGTAGACCACACTTCAATTTTCTTTTTTAATTTGTATCCGCTGCCACTATGTATTGGTAGGATTGAGCAAAGAAATAGACGAGAATATTGAAACTTACAACTCCGTGTCTGTAACGAGAATGAGCCTGCCTGTCTCCTCCACTGCTCGCCACAACATCCTACTTCACCGCCATCTTTCTCACTACTCGTCAAACTCCGTAACTCATTCTCGCTACACTAACTGCCGGCACTTAGAATCACAGATGTTTGAGACATGATTTTTTTTTCTAATTGCCTGAAAATTTTAGGCGATAAGCTAACTGCCAGATCACCGCCTGGTAGTTAGAATTGAATGACAAAACAAAATCTTTCATCAAACAATTTATTTTTATCAAATTATATTTTTGTCAAAATAACAAAATTAATATTTATGTAATCAAATTTTATCAAATTGAAATCAAGGGACACGGTAATGTCTCTGGCCAAGTACAAAAAAACGATCGTTTTTGTGCGGCCAGCACTACCGTGTCTCTTTTCAGATACGAACAAATGCCGTTTTTCAACATACAAAAAAAGCAACAATAGCAATAAAATTCAAATTTTTTTGCTATAATATTGTTGTCGACCTGATGAAAATAAAAGAAACAAATTTGAAATTGGTCTATCCGTTCTCGAGATATTAACATCCAAAAATCGCCGTTTTTCGCTCAAATTAAGAAACGTCGTTTTCTTCTTCTTCTTCTTCTTCATGTTCAGTGTCCGGACGAGTAATTTAGACTAATACATTAATGTTATATGATAATATGTACCATAATTACAGTTCATATACAAATATAATACATTTATGAACCTTTACAGGCCCAATTGAGGCCACCTTAGTAGAATTACTTAATAATTAAGTCAAAAAATGGCCAAATCATGGCTATCAATAATGATCAGTATTTTGCTTGTATTTCAGACTGTTACATAGTAATATGTAACATAATTACAGTTCTGATACAAACATAACACATTTATATTCATCTTAAGGGCCAGCTTAGACCAACATTTTATAAATAAAAGACAATAAGGCCAAAAAATGGCCGAATTATAATTATCAAATATGGCCAAACTTTTGTTTTAAACAATCATTATACAACAAATTGTAGCATACAAATGATTTTAACACCATAATAGCTTATCTGTGAGCCTCTTATGGCATAGTTATGGCCAGTAAGTTAGTAGTACCAGGTAATGAGAGCAAAACATGGCGAAAATATGGCTATAAGTTATTTTGTAATTCATTTATATTAACATGGTTATTATATGATAGTGATATGTATCTGTGAGCCTGCTATGGCATAATTATGGCCAATTTTTTACTACTACGACCTAGTAAGGCCAAAACAA
>JABFPJ010002965.1:0-17636 GCA_022817425.1 Gryon sp. ZL-2020
AATTTGAACTAAATTGGTCCAGGAGTTTGGCCATGATGAGGTAACAGACAAACAGACAAACAGACAAACCGACAAACAGACAGACATAGATTGAAATTTATATATTAGTAGGATTATGTGAAATACATTGTTTTTTTTCATGAACATATGTTCCGAAATGTATCTTGTCATTTGACATATTAAAACATAAATTTACCCTAAAAGTAACAATAACGCCACCTTATAAATACTTGAAACATAACCATGTTAAAATAAGTTTATGATCACGGAGTTTTTCCGTGAGCATCAAGTAAATTTTTTGATTAGTTTGTATTTTATAATATACCTCTGCGGCCCATGCGCAAATTAATATGACTCATCGAAACAGATATTTACATGATCGTCACGGAAAACTATCCTGTTTGCCTTAGTAAAGTAATATGACTTATATTATCTTATTTTAACCAAGATATGCAACATATTTTAACTACTTTTCCACGTTAAAATTCTGTACATTTCAGTCACCTTAAAAAAAGGTGAATACATCTTTTATTTACATGAAAAGTTTGTCTTATAATAACAAGACCACATTTCATGTTAAAATAACTCAGTTTTTGGTTCCGTGTACAAAACGAAACATTTTATTAAAATTGTTTATACTAAAAACTATAAAATAAAAAAATTACATTAAGAAATGCTTATAAAACGCTTTTATTTAACTTAAAAAAGTATAAAATACAAAAAATTAGTACAAATAATTTTTTCTTTACTCGGTGGGAAAAGCTAACGCTTTTCCCACTCGTAAAGAAAAATATCGTACTTGCTTTGTGGAAAAAGTAGAGGCGTTTTCACGAGTGAGATGGCAACACGAGCGAAGCGAGTGTTGCCATGCTCACGAGTGAAGTAATATACTAATATATTTATCAAGTTAAATAAAAGCGTGGTGCTACTTTTTTTTAATACAAAATGGAATATAATCTATATAATCCATAACCCATAACTCATAACCATATTTCATATATTTCTTCCATTTTTAAACGCTTTTTTTAATTAATAAGTAACTTAAATGTAAATAAATTATATTTATTACTTCTGAATCTTTCTTACTTTTTATTGCAATAAAAAAAAAGACATATTCTTTGACAAATAAATTTGAATTTGTTTGAAATATTAAAAAAAGCGCCATGCTTTTATTTAACTTAACAAATATATAAATTATTTTTTGTGAATTTTGTATTTTATACTTTTTTGTACTCTTTTTAAGTTAAATTAAAAAAAAACTTTTTTTTAACATATTTTCATGTAATTTTTGTTCCAAGTATCTTAATTACATTTTTCTTCAATTTTCGGTGAATTTCACGCAGCACATATATATATATTTATATATATATATATATATTTAAATTTTACCGCCATAGATAATGTAACAGAATACCGTAAAGGTACGATCACAGTTCTCACAACCTCTGTCGTTTCTATTCTTTTCTGGAAAGTTCGAGTCCGCATATGAAGACATGAAATCGAGAATAAGAATAAAACGTTCAAATCGGCGGTAGAGCTATATCTTTTTAGTTTTTTTTATTCATTCAAATTCGCTTTTATACCTTTATTTTACATTTCAATTTCATTTTGTAATAATGACTCAAGTCGGTAGTTTATCATGGTTAATTTATTAAATGGCAGTTTAATCATTTTATCAGTATTTTTTATTGCAATAAACAGTGCTACGAAAAAACTTCAAATTGGAGTGAAAAAACGCATTGACAACTGTATCGAGAAGTCTAAAAAGGGCGATACGTTGTACTTAAATTACGTGGTGAGATTTTATACAAACTTTATTTGCTCCAATTTACGTGACCTAAATACAAAAATCACAAAAAATGACAATTATTATAATTAAACGTTATAAGAAAAAGAATTACTTGATTGACTAATTTTGCGTTGTTTTGATTTCAGGGTACGTTAGAAGATGGAACTGAAATTGACAAAAGTTCAAATTATCAAGATGAATTTTTGGTAACATTAGGTTATGGTCAAGTTATTAAAGGATGGGAACAAGGTTTAATAGGGTTAATACTTTTTAATTATATAAGCATTATTTATTGTATCTTTTAGTATACAACATTTATTATTTATTAGAATTAATGTTTGATTTTTGCATTCATTTTCACTTTAATTTAATTTTTTTTAACTTAATTTTGATTTTTAACTTAATATTGATTTTTAATATTTAAAAAGACAAGCATTTTTCTATGTTAATGTAAATCTATCATTTCAGTTATAATTTATTTAAAGTTAATTTAATAAATTAATAGGTTCCCGAATTAAAGTTTCCTAATGATTCCAAATAAATGTTGCACAATTCCTAATACACACATTTAAACATTTGTATACATGCATATACATGGTTTGTATGTGTATTAGGAATTGTGCAACATTTATTTGGAATCATTAGGAAACTTTAACACGGGTTGATAAAGTAGAGTTACTTAAATGAATTATAATGAAAAAAAGAGTACTCAATAATTGAATTAAATAATGATTTGTTATATTAAATAATACTTCTCGATTTTCGATATTTTACATTCAATTTATTTGAAGCAATATATATTTATAAATAATTTTAGTTTGATATGTAATCCAATATCTGATAATTCAAAAGAATTTCATATACGAATGTCTTCATTTTAATTTATTATCATATTTTTACGATTTCTATTACAAATCTTTATTATTAGTTCAAAAGTATTTCTCATTAATATTTGCGAAATGACTCTTTTCAACTAGATAGTATATTAGTCAAATGAATGAACTGAAATGAAATTTAATTTATTATTTTAATCGTTTTAATATGATATCATTGCAAAAATAAATTCGAGTTATTCAATCGAATATGAATCAAATGTATTGAAACAAAATTATTTATAGATAAGAATCGAGTACGGAAGTTTGAATTAGTCGTTATAAATAGCTTTGAAATATATAGAATAAGCGCGAGAATTACTATCGTAAATGCAAAAAGCTTATGTACTCATTCTAATATCGCATATTTGTTCTTATAATCTTAAATATAAATCTTTATTTGATTTCATTGAAAATAACTCAAAATAACCAAATTTATTTATATCATATCATATATAATATAAATTTAAAAAAAATCATATAAAATTTGAAACAATTGCAAAAGTCGTAACGAAATTACAAAATGAAAAAATCAAATTTTTCTGTTTTTGCATTTTATAATTAATTTTTACATTTTAGAATGTGTGTAGGGGAGAAGAGAAGACTTGTGATACCACCCGATTTAGCGTATGGAACTTCCGGAGCTTCACCTAAAATACCGCCAAACGCTACACTAATATTTACAGTTGAACTTGTCAAGCTTATTAAAAACAAAGAATCGTTTCTATCGAGTGATAATCTGTTCGATAAAGAGCTATGATTAATAACAAACAAATAAATAAAATCATATATAAACTATATCATTTTTTAATTTAAAAAAAAACCTAATACTTAATTGAATAATTACAATACTTTGATTATTGTATATTTCAAAATGATTTTAAATAAACCAAGTAAGTTGAATAAATTAATCAAATATGAATCATAACTAAAGTCCAATAAATATGGTAAAATAAATATAGTAAAATAAATAAAAAGAATATATAAAATGAAATTCATTAAACGAGATTCAACTCTGGAAATTAATTATAACAAGTATAACAAAAATGCTAAAATTACTTTGGAAAATTTTGATTCACTCAGTCGACTATCTTGTCTTATATGATACGTTAATACCACCTAAAATACAGATAAATAATTAACCAGAAGAGGTCATACTTCTTGAATAACTGATGGAAAGACGTATGACAAAATTATCTTGGCAAAGCTGCTTTTGTGTAGACACATTTCGATATTAACTTATCTCGAAAGAAACAAAAAATGTTTGTCATATATGAATGGCGCCCCGTGACGTCGATTTTTAAATAAATATTTTTAAACATTCAAATCACTGCAATCATCATAATCGTAACTGTAATTAGACATTCACTCGATTGTGGAATTTTACATGAGCCGAGTGCTTTTGTACTGCAAAATTTTTGCCAATATTCATAGAAGAATCACAGATAATATAACATAATATATCATAAAAAAAAAAAAAAAAAAATAAGATAGACAGTTGTCAGTTAATAATAGTCTTGAGTTACATGAAACAATCAATACTTCCAATTGTAATTTTAGTATTCTTATCATACTTGTTGCTTATAAGTTGATCCAATTTGTACTTTGCAATATAATAAATCATAGACACATAATAATCAATCCAAAGCATATTGTCTTTAAATTGAAATTATTCAACGGAATGTATCGAAGTTCAATAAGAAATCGTTTCTTTTATGTTCCGAAATCTATTAATAGCTCGAATGGAATTCGAATAAAAAGTTATTACATTTTCAAGATACTAATTTTGATTGCAAATATCTGGTTACGCACAGACATTGTATCCAATTTTGTTGGAAATGTAAGCGCTTAATATACTTCATTCAACAAATTTGACCCAATTCACTGTGCTAAGTACACTACAAGGTCAGGAAAAAGTATCCGCACAGACTAACATTAACATATGTTTAATCATAATCGTATTCAAAACTACTATTTCCACTTGGCATACTGATTTCAGATTGTTCATTCAACTTGCGAATACAAATAAGAGGATAGATAAGAGGAGCGTTGCATTCGGTGACTTACTATTGGTCAAATTTGATTTTAAAATTAAACTCTCAGTGTCATCCATGCGTGGAAAAAATGTTTCAGACACAAACATTCAACGTCACTCGGTTTCGAAGAGTTTCAAATGCATACATGTATCGCGTTTCATTGTACAAACTCATATTCGTGGCAAAAAAAAGTTTGCATAAGCATTTCAATTTCCATTTAAAACTTTTTCTTTTTTTCACATTTAATTTAATTTTTTTTTATTTTATTGTATTTATTTATTGTATTTCTTTAATTTAATTTAATTTATTTTTTTTATTTTATTTTAATATTTAATATTTGTTTTTAAAAACATTTATTTTATTATTTATTTAATTAATTCAATATATTTTATTTTTTATATATATTATTTATTTTATTTTATATATTAAACTGATTTAAAACCATTTTAAAAAAATTAAAAAAAAACGTAGTAATATTTGTACAATAATATATATATATATATACACATATATATAATATAAAATATAATACGTATATAAATAAGTATGAATTGTATATCGACACACATACACACTTATCGGTTATCTTAACACGTGCTTGAGTCAATGTAAATTGTCGCACTCGGGCTTTTGAGTTTGACGTACTGCAAATTCTAGACTTCAGTTATCTTTGAACGCCGGTACGGTTTACTCGTGTGTCACTCGCAATCACATTTTTCACTATAGTGTTTCAATTATCAAACACCGTTGAACTTGATTATTAAATAAATCCAAACTGTAACTAATTTTATCAAAATATAAATTCAATTTAATACAAATTTTGATTTTTATCAAAATTTTGTTTTTTATCAAAATTCTTCAACATCCGATTTTGAATTATGAAATCAATCTTCGAATTCAGTTCAATGTAATGTAATAATTTATTTTAATTGTAATTAAATTACATTTAATTTTAAATCTTTTTTTCCTTTTTTTAATGGGGAAAATTGAATGATGAATATTTATCTCAATTTAACAAAATTTATTACAATTAAATGTAAGTAAAATTACATTTAATTGTACATCTTTTTTTTTTTTTTTTCAATGTGGAAAATTGAGTTATGAACATTTATCTCCTTTTTGATGGTCGCTTTGTTTGTTCGCGATGTAAATAAACCAGCAGCAAATGTTGAACTTGATAATTGTACAATCATCTGTGTATCCTACTTTGATGAAACAGTTGGAAATAAATCGTCTATCATGGAAATTAAATATCGCGAAAAAAAAAAAGATTTTTTCTTGCAATACCTCATCGCACGATAACCTTTTGAAAACACTAAGCCAGGGCCTTGATATAGAATCGCGAAAATTGGGTTACTACTGAAGCTCTCAGATTTGCAAGTTTATTTTAACTTTAATTCACTTCAAGCGATTCTTTCTAACTTATGATAGAAGATGAAGCAAAAGTGAACATGATGTATGATAAATTGTTCAAATTTTATCGTCTTCAGATACGCTTTTTTTTAATTTATTATTGCAACATGAATAGGACAGTTTGTATAATTCAGATGTAAATGTATTTATTTACATTATTTGAGCATTTTTATAAATTTCAAGAATTTTATTATTATATTATTATTATATTATATTATTAATATTTATTATTTTCTATTTCATTATATTACGAGCTTCCAGAAGGTTCACGAGAACACATTAAAATGTCGTAAAATTCCATTAGCAATGTTAAATTTAAAAACAAGCGAAAAGTAATCGACCGGAATTACAGAAAACAGTTTGAATTAATTATTCATAGTTTTTTATTTGATTTTAATTTATACTTTGGATTCATTATTTCAATTTTTCGTTCTTTTTTATTTCAATTTTATAGATATACAATTTTCTGAAATTAAAAATTAAAAAATTAAAAATTAAAGAAAAATGTTTAAAAATGTATTAATGACAAAAATGTTATTTTTTATTTAGCAATTGCAGACAATAGTGGATTGTAAATAACGAGGCGTTGCAATTTGCGAAGAAATATTTCCAGTTGACGAAAGTTTTGGAAGAATTTGGATTAATAGAGTTTGAGTAGACGATAAAGAGAAAGACATAATGACAAAGGCGAAAGACGTGAAACCGCCGATTCCAAAGTCGGTTAGCGACGTAGATGTCGAGAATCTTACAGTAAGGGATAAAAGTACGAGGTGCAGAAATCTACTTGCCTTTTGGATTCTTGGGCTTTGCAATAATTATGGATATGTTGTTATGCTTAGCGCGGCTCATGATATATTGCAGAACAAATTTGGAGATTCAGTAAGTAAAACATTCATTAATTGCTTCATCTATTAAACATTTATATATATATATATTGTATATATTTTACAATATATATAATTTATTTATTATATATTGCAATATTATATTACTATATATATATATACATTATATACATATACATATATATATATATATACATATATATATATATACATATACATATACTATATATATATATACATTATATACGTATATATACATATATAATATATATATAAATATATATATATACTTTTTGTCGCTTTTATATATAATATATATCATATATATTGTTATATATAAATATATGCTTATATATTTTATATTTTCTATATCTAATTTCATTAACTTTCTTAATTCGTTAAAATGATTATTATTAATTATCTTCATCTTTTAATTTCCAGAATACCTAAGTTTGAATAAATTTTGCAAAGATTTCAAACTTGTTGCAATTTTGATAAAAATCTCGAATACATTAATCGCAAGTTTTGAAATGCATCTAAACACTTTTCGCATGAATAAATATTTTGATACTCAAGACGTAAACCATTCGATGAATAATTAATGTTTCAAACGAATGTCATAATAACAAAAATCACGTGACAATTAGATTAATTTTTTTTTGCAAGACGAAAATATATTATGCAAAGTAGATAAAAAGAGAAAGTTTATCAATCATCGTGCATTTTGTTTAAAAATAAAAGCGCCAGTGCTACGTCATGAAGAATGTTTTCAAACATATCATTCACATTATTAATGCATTAATCAAACATTAAATTTTACTCGAAACATTGTATGTATGCACTTTTGCTTAAAAAAAAAAAGAAAAAAAATTTTGTCTTCACCTTATAAATTTTCAATTTTTATTTTCTAAAATGTTTGCGAAAAGTAACATTTCATTGTTTATTAAATTAATTAAACCATTGTTTATGACTTTTAAACAAAATACTTTTTCTTTTTTCAAACATTTGTTATAAACAAATTGTTCGAAGTTGAAAAAATAGTAATAAGGAAATAAACAAGCAACTAACATTAGCCGACAATTGATATCACCATTTATTTACAGGTATCTTCATTCGACAGACATAATTCCATGTTAATCTCAAACAATACACGCACATGTAATACTGTATCTACTGGAGCCATCCTCTTGGCTGATATACTTCCGTCTTTGGTTGTGAAATCAACGGCTCCATTTTTACCATTTTTCGTGCAGTAAGTATCATTCATTTCCGCGACTCTCAGCATGTATCTTACAATTAACATTCAACGAGCAATTAATGTGATATAGTCTTGATAATCAAAATTTTCCACGATCATTTATTTTTTTTTTTGAAATTGCATATATAGAAACAATTATTGAATAGGCTAGTTTTTCCGCAATTATGTCATTCTTTTTTTTGATGTTTTCAAACGAAATGAAAAATTTACATTGCCAATGTAACTCATTTTTTGCATTCATCTTTAAGTAATTATAATGATTTCTAATTACAAATGTATACAGCCAATCAGTATTTAAATTAATATTAAGTTTTAAATGTTAAGATGACAAGAAGTAAAAAAAAGTAAAAAAAAATTTATGTAATATCCGTTATAAGAATCTTTATATAAAGCACCCTAGCAAAACGAGCAATATATTGCGAATCTATTGTTAATATATCCTGAATATACTTTTTCTATAAAAATATATCCTGAATATACTTTTTCTATAAAAATATATTCTTAATATATTTTTCGTTTTGACAGGGCACTGTTTATGCAAGTATTGGCAAAAATAAGTAATCATATATGACGTAATATGGAGCATAAATTTTGGAGTATATCTTCCGCAATGTAAATTTTCCATGTATCATCAAAATGCGGATTCTCGATTTCGCAAATTAGAGCATACTAAATAGGAATGTTATATATATATGATTCTGTAGCACAAGCTATTTTGTAATTCAATGAATTGAAGAAATAAGTATAAACATATGTATATGTATATATATAAATGGATAACGTAACAACTGTTTTTTTTCTCTTTCTCTCTTTAATATCATTTCTCATTGTTTGAGTAAATACATATGAATTTTTGTTATTACATGATGAAATGACTGACATCGTCGAACGAGGTAAAAATTCATCGCTTATTCAACATACTTGCTGGCCGGCCTATCGGCGATACACTAAAAATAAATCCCTGACCTGAGAGACTCGATCAAGTCACCTCGAAATTCCAAAGTATGCGCGTGAATTTTTATCTTTGTTCCTCGCTGTATGTCTTCGTCTTAAAATTAATTTCAAAATAATGTCCCTCCCCTAACTTTAGGGATTATTTTTTACGTATATAATTTTTGTAGGCGATGGAAACGTGTTTGTTCCCGAGTTAAAATGCGGACGGTGTACTTGGAAGTAAAAGGTACTTTTACTTATCGAGTAGTTCACCGCATAAATGTCTTAAGTACACATTGCAATTTTGAAATCAAATTTTGTATTTGAATCCAATTTTAAAGTTTCAAGTAAAAATATGAATGCAAATTTTATTAAAAAAAAATAAAGATGAACAAGTTTACTTAGAGTTCAATTAATGATACTTAATGCAATTAATTTTTCTTATCAATTTGGAGAAATGGGTTTCATATTAATAACCACGTGGTGAGCCAAACAAAAAGCCTGTCTCATAATTTATTTATGCAAATTTTTACTTATTTTTTTTATTCTTTTTTTATATTTAGGGGAGATAGAAAACGTTGTCATAGAAAGTGAGTTCGTTAACTTAAATTTGACGTACGCTTGGATCCTTAATTTATGATAATCATATTGAAAATCTGAAAATGAAAATAACATTAAAAAAATAATACAAATAAAATTATTTCAACTACTGAATTTTATGTTACTATAATTTCAAGATTTAAGGTATGTTTAATTTATTTGTTTAAACAAACGTTTATATTTGCATTTTGAAAATATTTTGTATGAAAAACTTACACTTCAAGAAAACATTTGAAACAAATATGCAAATGACGTCAAGCAGAAGCTAAAACGTCTTTTATCTCTTCTATCCTAATTTTGAAAACAAAGTTGATCCTGTTTTGTTTTTTGGTTTAAATTACTGACATCGACGCAAGAAAAAAAAAGCGGCAAATAAATTGTGTAATTAATTGTATATGTGCAATGCATTTTGTCGATGCAAAGTCGACAAAATATTTTTGTTAATTTCGGAATGACCAACGTGTTTAGCTGGACTCAAAGGTACAACATTATTTTGTTTTTAAATCATTTTTTAAATATAAAAATAAAAATCAAATACTTGTAACAGTCGACGATTTTCATAAATGGCATGACAAATATCAAAAGTACATATAAATAAATGTTTGTATTTTTACATTTGTTCTTATTTTTCTTTTTTTTTTTAGAACTCAATGTAAAGTACAAAAATTATTTATATTCAATTCTTGGTTCATGTTGCTGAGATGATGTACTGACTTGTCATTTAATTTTCAGTATCCGAATGGCTATTTGTGTCATAAGTGGAGCAGCTGGACTGATTTTGGTTTCGATAAGTACAACTGAATTTCTTGCGATATTAGGAGTCATTTGCACGTCATTTTCTTCGGGATTAGGAGAAGTTACGTTGCTTACTTATTGTTATAGATTTAGCAAGTGAGTATTCATTTTTTAAATTTTAAATAAATTATAAACAGTTTAATATTAATTTAAATAATTTTTTTTATTAATTAAATAATAAATTAAACAATTTATTGTATATTAATATTTTAATTAATTAATTATTTATTAGTTAATTAATTAAAATTAATTAATAATTATAATTATTAATAAATTAATATTGCTTATTAATAATTAATTAATAATAAAATTAATATTTATTATATATTAAATCAATTTGAAAAATAATTAAATAATTAATATAATAATATATATTTATTAGATTTGTCAATTGAACTTTTTTTGAACATTTGTAATTTTTTAATAAAATTTAAATTATATTTTGTATAAATAATGTTTACAGATTATATTTTGTTATTAATTATAAACATAGTGTGAACTGTTCGAAATAGTTGAGTTCAAAGTTCAAATAGTTCAATTCTCAAAATCATTTTCTCAAAACTTTATATATTTTATCTTAGAATTCATTATAATTATAAGACTTTATTCAATTTTATTAATAAAATACTTCTTGCACTTTTAAATAAAAAGTATTAGAAAATTATAATAACGTAAATGTGTAAATGTTCAACTGAGATAATTTATTTGATTTGTTTAATATATTAAGAAGTTTCTTATCGGTGTTTCATTTTTCAATAAATATATTTTGCTTTGAAATGCAAAATGTAAGAAAGTGATTGATTATCTTGCATATGTATATTTCAAATGCAAATGTTTAAAATGTTATATATTTTTTATTACAATATGAAGTCATTTATAAGTTGTAAAAATATATAATATAATATCAAGATATTTAATAAAAATATAATTTTCTTTTATTTTATAATTTAATAATGTAATCATTTTATAATTTAATTTAATAAAAATATATAAAATAATTGTAAAAAAAAAAACTGTGCACTATTTCTTTTAATGAATTAATTCTGAATGTGTGTTCAAGGAGCACTTCTTACATAAAAAAGAATACAGAAAAGGAAGAAGCAAAGTCAATATCAGTATAAGGTTTTAAAATAATAAAGAAACAAGTTTGACTATAAATAATAGAAAAACAGTTTTTATTACGTTTAATTAAATGACGCATATTTACAGAATGATAAAACTATGAAACCAAACAAGACAAAATGAAATATGTTATGACATCGTTGAGTCATTTTCAGTATAAAAAGTATGAATACAAATAAAGACGAATTAATTCTTAGATACGAGAATAATAATACTAATAAATAATTGCTAGTCAATGATAGATTGTTAATGCAATTAATGTTTCTAGATCAACGATTTCCACATGGTCTTCAGGCACTGGTGGTGCTGGAATTATTGGTGCTATTTCTTATGCGGGACTCACAATGTGGATGAGCACGGAGGATACATTATTATTGATGCTCGTTATTCCGTTGCTACAAGCAATAACGTTTTGGTTAATACTAGTTCATCCACCGCCTGAGAAAGCGAAACAAACAATCAACGTGGAGGATGGAAGTCAGGAACAATTGTTGCCAATACCTCAAAAGACTTTCAAAGAAAAAGTTGACTTAGTACCAAGTTTATTGACTTATATGATACCCCTCACGTCAATTTATCTCTTCGAATACTTCATTAATCAAGGATTGGTAAACACAATTTTTATACTTTATTAACTTTAATAATTATTTAAGTTTAAACATTAATTCAATTTAATTAATTAATCAATCAAATTTAATTAATTTTCAAACTTATTTCCAGAGTTGGGCAGTTGATGAAAAAAATTAACTTCGTTAAGTTAAAAGTTAGTTGTGAACATTTTAACGAAGTTAAGTTAAATTACGTTGAAAGAAAGTTAATTTTTTAAAAATTTTATAAAATATTTTTATAATAAAATATAAAGAAGACAAAATAAGTAAATATCTATATATATTTGTATATACATATATACACACTATAACACATAATAACTCTCGGTCAATAACAAATAATAAAACAATTTAAATTAATGTTTCAGTTTTTATACTTTAATTATGTTTAAATACTTAAATTAAAAGATATTGTATTTTGAAAAATTAAAAAAAATTTTTGTAATTTTTTACATTAAAAGTTAAATTGTTTATATACGTTAAGTTAAATTAAAAGTTACTTAATTTTAAATTTATCTTAACTTTTAACGTTTTTACACGTTAATTACCCAACTCTGTTTATTTCTAATTTGTTTAGATTAAATTAAAAAAATGATGAATAATTAATGAATTTATTTGTTATTTTGCAGTACGAATTAATTGAATTCAAATCAATCTGGTTAACTCACGACGAACAATATCGTTGGTTACAAGTAGACTATCAAATTGGAGTATTCATTTCAAGATCGTCTGTTAATCTTGTTTCGATAAATAAGATTTGGATAATGGCTGTTCTGCAGGTAATATTAATATACAATTATACAGTATTAATACGCAATTATATGAATTATCTAAAATTAAAATTGTATATGTTGTATTTTGTATTTTGCAGTTCCTAAATGTTTTCATATTTCTGTTTGAAACGTTATTTTACTTCATACCAAATGTTTGGATTGTCTTCGGTCTTGTTTTTTGGGAAGGATTATTGGGCGGCGGTGCTTATGTAAATACGTTTTATAAAATTTCTCGCAAGGTAAATCAAATACTGTAAAATAACATTTGTCTATCTAAATTGTCAAGAATAATATAATAAATAATATTAAATTAAAAAATTGTAGATTCCTCGAGAGGATAGAGAAGCAGCACTAGGAATCGTTGCGATGGCCGATTCCGTAGGCATTGCAATTGCAGGATGGTTATCAATGCCAGTTCACAATGCAATCTGCAGGTTACCTCAGCCAAGGAGGATAGGAATAGGAAGTTAAATAAACCAAAATTAATATAATAGCAGACAAAATGTTAGAGTATATGACAAAATGATACTTGCAATGCGCGAATGCATTAAATGGTGTTTGTACTCTTGATCAAATGTAAGAGTACTCAAAGTACTTAAGGCATTTAACAAAACAAAGATCCTATAGTATGTTATAGTATGTTTGCTGAACTCATCAAATGAACTGCAATCTGTATGCTTTATACCAATAATCCCTTTGCAAAAATTGCAATCGAAGTGATCTTTTTGAGTGATATTACACGTGTAATGTAATGTTTATTATTATAATTTAGATGAAGAAAAGTATTTTATATTGTACTGTACTTATAAGATCGATAGAAATTGTATATTAATGTTTTTTATTAATTATATGAAATTTCTATATGGTGTGATTATTATATAATCAATATAAAACATTTAATAAACAAAAGATTTTTGTAATTATTTATATTAATTTTGGAGTTTTTATTTGATTGTACCTTGAAATGAATATTTCAATCACTTATTTCAACTGAAATAGTGGTTGAACAATTTTTTTCAACATTCATTCAATCACATAATGTGAATTGAATCTATTTTATATTTTTATAAGTATTTTAAACTAACTCCATAAATATGTACTAAAAATTACATAAATAACTAATCTTTTAAATGAAAAACGTTCTTTCTATTATACTTTTCTAAAATAATGTGTAAAGTGTTTAATTATCGAATTAAGCATATTTTATTTAAGTTAATTATTATTTATCTACAATGTAAAGCTGTGTTTATCGTTTTAATATATCATACTGTAATTTTCAATAAAAAATATAAATATTCCATTCGGAAATGGCTTTTTCACTTTATTTCAAATCAAATGTTCTATTAACAATAAAAGTGATACTCAAAGCGTTAGTTTTGCATGCTTTATCGGTAATGAAATGAATATACTTTATCATCAATAGATAATATTCTAAACTGCAATTCATTTTAAAGAGACAAAAATAATACTCACCTAATCTCTTATAATATCCTTTTGTATTTATAATATTTTTGTAAGTTAAAAATTAAAAGATATATGTAATCACATAATGCATAATAAAGTGACCAAGTGGTAATCATTGTCTAACATTATAAAATTGTAGGAATTTTATTTAAAATAATACGTATTCATTTCATTACAATATAGATATTAATGAACTTTGATATAAAATCGATCAAAATTCAGCGGTTCCATAAAAAATACTTGCAATTAAAAAAGTATAATTGTACATTATCTCTCGAGTTGCAAAAATTTTATAGACCTGCATATAAATGACATGCACTTCAGTCTATCGCAATGAACTATTCTTTTATAAATTTAACTAACGAAATGTATAAAAGAGTTATGAGCAAATTATATAAATTAAATATACTAATAGCAAACGCAACGTGTGCATATTTATATTCAAGACCAAGTATCTAAGTTGCACCGGTTATTATACTCCGCAGTTCGATTTATAAAAGTTGTTATTCACTGAATTATCTCACAATTGGATTTCATTATAGGCATACTAATTTGATACTTTATTTAACATTTTAAATACAATACTTTAAAGCATATCTAATATTTAAAATTAATTCATTAGTTTGTAAATAAAGTATTAACTGTAATTTATAAATAATTATTGTATAATAATATTATTTTCTTTATTTCATTAAACACAGTTAAGTTAAAGCCAATTGATTTCTGCATTGAAATAACTATATCCTAGAGTGAGATTAATCAATGAATTGCCTCGCACTTCGATGTTTTAGTTTCACGACAAAATATTTAATTCAGTCGTAAATACTTACGATAAATATTTTATTTTGTTTCATTAAATAGTAAAACATACGGAATACGGAATAAAATTACATTAAACTTGATGAAATTGGATATGAAATTAAAATGTCGCAGTTTAAAAAAATAAATCAACTTCATTTTTATCGAATATCACTTGAAAAAATTGTCATTTAAACACGTTCAAGTATTTTTGACTAAACTAAATACTCGTATAAAAAAAAATATATACTCTATGTTTGATACTTTTTTTTGTTCCTTTTTTCTATCGAGTTAAGAAAACAACGCCGCTATAACGAGATAATAAAACAATTGCAAAAAATTCGTCACAACTCACAAATTACATAGACATGGGGAAAAAAAGTTAAGGAAATTGGGCAATCGAAGAAAGTCCAAACTTTCAATAATTATTACATAATAAACAAGATTACAATTTTCTGCTTCTTCTTCAGTAATAATTAATAATAATAATAATAATAATAATAATAATAATAATAATGATAATAATAATAATAATTAATAATAATAATAATAATAATAATAATAATAATAATAATAATAATAATAATAATAATAATAATAATTAATAATAATTAATATAATAATTAATTAATAATAATTAATAATATTCAACTTTATTTGTAAGCTTCTTTACGCAGAGCTCGCTAAAGATACTAATACATTTACATAGTAATTCCTCGATGAGTGCTTTTTTTAAATCCTTTTTACAAAAATAACGAACAATGTTTCGTATTAACATCGTCGATCGTTGATTCGTTCTAGCTAAACCGCGTCATTCGGCTGTTCGGCTTTACTTTGGATTCATTGAATTAATTAATAATTTATCATGTAATGACGTTGTTCTTTGGTACATTTAGAACGGACAGCAAAAAAATCGCGAGCTTAACATTCCCCCCTCCCTTTCATTTTTGACGAAACATTTATAATATTTCTTGAACGTCTAAAAGTTTAGCGAAGGACAATGAAAGGAAAAGCAGAGAACTAAACAAGCAAACAATGCCAAATAAATAAACTAAACGCCACTTGAATATTATCAATGAAAAATATACTATTTACAATTTGTTTGTCGTTAAATTCAGTAGTCAAACGAACAATTACGATAAACGGAGAATAATTATCATATAAAAAAAAAGGATTGATTAATTTAGTTGGATAAATTACACGATTTATAATGAAGCATGATTAATGATTTAGTCTTTTCGTGAAAACATATATAATTTGTTAATTACTTGAATGGTTATTTAATCTTTTGGACGAAATCAAATTTGCGACTGAGGCTATTGATTATCATTTGAAAAAGGTTGGCCTGAAACATCGGCGCTTGCAAAGGCACCAATGTTCTTTTTTTTCCACCAGTAAAATCAGTTTTTTGAATAAACAATTTTTTGTTTAATTTTTTAAATTCAATGTTTATTCGAAGCAGTTTGATTATCAAATAACTCAGTCGGTCGGAATAAACGAACAGGAATTTTGACGGGACGAGAAAATTGCAATCGCTCGCTCGAAGAAGAATAAGATTAAGATTAGGAGATATCCTTGGTCGTCATTGAATCTCGCGTTTTTTTTCTTTTTTTTTAATAATACTTCGCATAGCCGTTGTCATTTGCCTGTCGTCACAATTTGTTCGCGTTCGTTCATACTCTTTTTTTTTTCTCTCTCTCTTTCTCTCTCTATATCTTTCTCTCTCTCTCTCTCTCTCTTTCTTTCTCTCTTTCATTCTTTCTTTCTCACTTTTTTCCGTCAGTCAAAAACAAAATTGTGTTCAACGAAATGTTGCTGATGAACGATTTTTAGGCCTTCGTCGTCGCGAAACCGAGCTGTGTTATTGACTCGAGTGCTTGCCCTCGCTAATCGACGTCATTCGAGTGGTCGATTCCGGTTGCGGATAATTCCAGCCGCTCAACATTCTCATGTGCTCGATTGGCGGTGCTGTTGCCTGCTGCTGTTGTTGCTGCTGCGACTGCTGCTGTAAACATTATTGTTGCTTAATTAATTGGAATATATTTAGAATTTCATTTGTCGTGCAATTTTATGGGTTATTTGAGATATTTGAGATAAATTCAAATAATTATATATCGAAATATAATAATATATATAGAATAATATATAAATAATATATATATATACATATAAAAATATAATTTAAAATTATAATACAATCAGAGATGGGCAAAAGTAATTACCCAATTACTTATAATAAATTTAAAAAATTGGAAAAATATTATACATTGTGAAAATAATTGAAAACTTTGTTGTTATTTGGCAAGTTGTAGAGTCAAATAAGCTAATAA
>JABFPJ010002966.1:0-17633 GCA_022817425.1 Gryon sp. ZL-2020
TTAGAACATATATATATATATATATATATATATATATATATATATATATATATATATATAGATTTCATTTTAACAATAAATTTCAATAATATTTTTGACAAATTACGCTGTCCGATATTTGACACGGGGTTACTATGAGTTTCTTTTTTGTCTGGTGGCAAAATAGAAAAATATATAATACGGCATTGTAACATTTGATTCCGATAAATGGAAATGATTTATTGTCCGCGGTGTAGTAATTTAGAATATGTAAAACACATACACAGACACACTTCAATTGACGTCTGAAATGTGATCGAGTTATATTCGTCAAAGGTGCAGTAAAACATCGATAATGCGCTTTTGAACACGATATGTCTTGCCCCGTGGGACATCATTTTTGCCAAGTCTAATATTGTAAGCGCGTTTAATCTTGCAGAATATTAAAATCTGTAGAGTATAAAGTGGTATATAAAAATGGGATAAAAAAGTGCATGCAAAGAAACATCAGTTATATTAATTCATTTTCAATTATATGAATACTTTTTGCGGAAAGTTGTAGAATTAAAATTTGAGTGATCATTTTAAAGTAATAATTGTTTTAGAGGGCCCCATATAGGATGGCCTGTTTAATTTACAAGAGTCAAGAAAGGCTAAATAAAGGTTTAAAATGGGTCCTTATTAGGGATGTAACATTTCGCCCATTAATTATTTATAAAGGTTTACCTAAGTAGGCCCTAGTTAGGGCCTGGTTAGGCAAGCCTGTAATTATTTTGTATTGAAGAAACATATAATGAAATAAATGTACATTTTGTTATAAATAGTATTTGTGTTCATAATTTTACATTAATCATACTATTTTTCTTCTCGAGAAAACTTTACCTAAGTAGACCCTAGTTGGGGCCTGGTTAGGATTTCCCGATAAGACACAGTTGCATAGGATCCTATTATATTAGGCTTATTTAGGTAAACATAGAAAAAGCTACATTATTCGGACTTAATAAGGCTTTAATAAGGCCTGACTTTTTTGAGCTGTCTATTATTTTCTTACTACGGTATGCAGATAGTTTGAGGTTATGTGTTAACTTTTATTTTGAATATTTTAATTTTGAATGAAAGAATCAAAATTACTTTTGTAACTATATAAATCATCATTAATTTATTAGCATACTATTTGTAACAATGGTTGCCTTTGGTAAACATTTAATGGCCCATACAAAGCCATAGAAAGGCCTTATTAAGGCCTTTACAGGTGAATTTAATGGCAAGTGTTACACGTCCTTAAAAAGCTCAAATAAATTACCTTTAGAGGCATATAATGAGCTGATATAGAATTTCCCAATGAAGGCATACCTTAATACGCCCTTATTAGACTTATTCAGAAAATCATAGAAAAGACATAGTATTCGGGATTACCTTAATAAGGTAATCCTAACTTACTTTTCATGGCTGGCCTATTATTTTGTTACTCGGATTCGTAAAATTGATTTCATTTTTTAGAATTCATCTTATTTCATTTTAGAATTTCAGAAAATCATTTCATGATAAACATTTAATATCCCATTAAAAACCATAGCACGGCCTTATTAAGGCCTTTACAGGAAGGCCTCGTTACCGTCAATTTTACTATCTAGATAGTTCAAGTAAATATTTACTTACTTAGTGAAAACATTATTTAGATAAACTCTAATGCCTCGAAGGACCTTTTTGCACATTGTTATTATTATTTCATCAAATATCCCACATTAGGAAGGCCTCGTTAGGCCCATATTGGGAATACCTAACTAGATCATTTATAGGAAAGCGTTTCCAACCAATGTGGGTCCCTCAAAAATCCTACACAGGGCCAATGTTGGTCCAATCTTGGAAAAGGGTATACCTAAGAAGGCCCCAGTTTAAGCCAAGTTCACAATTCTACGATTAAAGTATGGTAATTTTTAATATAAAAATATGGCTCGTCTCCATTGGGTAATTGGACTTGTGTGTACTCAAATAAAATATTATATTATATACAATTCGTGAATAAATTTGAACTTTAACTTGAGAAGAGAAGGAGGTTTATTTCGGTGCCAGGATCAAAAGTTTGGAATTACACTGGGTCAATTGTGTAATCACGCAATCACCTTCCCTTAGGGGAAGGGTTTTCGTGCAAAGAAGCAATTCGCAAGCTGAATCGCTTATACCATTGAAACGATGCCTCGACCAATCAATTGCTACGTCTCAATTGACCAAGTGCTTCTGCACTCTGCTCATGCATTAAACGATTTCGAGAATAAATTCAATCGATCTCAATACACGGCGCAACTACACCTTCCATTCTGTAAAAATTTCAGTTTAACACGAAACTATCGAAAATAGTTTGCCATTATTTGCCAGCTTTAAATGTACGGTTGTTGTTAATGCTAAGTCACGCAGCTTATAAAAGCTTTTGAATCAACATTCATTAAGGTAAAATTGCAGTTGAACGCCGAACTGAAGTTGGCTACAAATCAGATGTTAATTTTTATTAATTATTATATAATGTTTTATAATGAAATTATTAATCAAAATTAAATTTTTTAAATATAAAAATAGATAATTATTCATAATTAATTAATAAATGATTACTATTAATTACTATTAATTATTATTAATTACTATTGATTAATTACGGAATATGCAATTGTAAATGGTAATTTACTTAAGTTTTACCATTTAAATTTTATTATTTGATTATTTATGCATTTTACCACCGCAATGGTACTATTTCAAGCTCTCTATGTACGGATGTTATAAATGCTAAGTCACGCAGCATGTAAAAGCTTTTGAATCAACATTGATGAACTTGCTTTTCAATTTATTTCTAATGCGAAACAATAAACTATGATGAATTTTAAATTTTATTTTGCTACTTTTGTTACATTTCATTTGTAAAACAAATTTTGGCAAAAAATTTAATTAAACGATAAATCAAATTAAACTTGCATTGAATTACAAAGCTGAATTTTGAAATGTTGAATTGTATAGGAAAAAAGTGTGACAAAAAATCATGACAAAAAATTTTGTCATGTTCGAGTTGAACGAAATGATTTGTCATTTCTTAAATCAATTAAGCATTGGTAAAGACTGATTAACTGTAGCATTGCGTTATTATATTATGAGCAGCAATTCAAAGCGACCCAGTAACCTATTAAAATTTTGTTTAATTAATAACCGACGGCAATATTCTACCTGAAATACCTCGGCGAAATCGTAATTACCTATTTAACTCGACTTGCATATTCTATCGCACTAATATTTTAGGTACATTAACAAATCCGAACGCGTTACTGCGTGAAATCGTCAATTTGAATTATTCACTTGAATAACAAAAAAAGATGTAATTCAATATATTCTACCTGTGATATTCAAATTGAATCTATTGAATTTCAACTTTTTTGATCAAATAAATTTCGCTTTTAAAAAGTGTGACGAAATTAGAGTAAATCTTAATTCGCGTAATTTCGAATCGAACGTTTCAATTGAAATGATTGAATTTACACGATTAATAATCATCATAATAATAATAAAATGGCGGGAAAAAATTAATGCTTCATCGTGATAGTCTAATCTTGATTTTGCGCGAGATTTTTTTGATGACAAAATTAAAACGCATTGAGAAAAAAATGGTCGTCACTGTTGAATTTCCATTTATATTACATTCATGGAAATTTCTATGATTTGATCGCGCGATTTTACATGAACCATTTTCATGTAAAATTACCGTAGAACGACTGTAATTTTGCATTTTTTTGGGGTGCAACCTCTGCAACTAGTATTCATCATTGTAATTCCACTGTTTTTCGACAATGGCAAAAAAGGAGCAAGTATTTCCCTCATCATTCTCTTTCAAAGGCACTTTTGCTAAAAATAAATGGGACTATCAAAACGAACGGCCGCTATTCGGATGAATGAAAAATTAATAACATGTGAAAGGGGTTTTTCCGTGTAGAAGGTTTAGAAGCTAGGCGTTTTGTGCCAAGGCGTGACGTCAAAAATATTGCACGTTCAAACGTCAATCTTTATTTATCGATCCCCGCTCGACCTATATTTCAATAACGTTCAAAGCAATTTCACTTTGTCCGAAAACGAATATCTTGTTTTATGCAAAAAAAAAAGTTATTATTGCAAAGAAACTATTTTAATACAATAGTAACAAATATAGGGCAGCCCCAAAAAAACCATCCATTTTTATACGTTTCTCGTCAAATTTACTTATTAAGGCCTTATTAAGGTAAGCCTGAATAATGTGGCTTTTTCTAAGATTACGGGAAATCCTATACTAGCCCATTATATGCCCTTAAAGACAATTTATTGGAACTTTCAAGGTTTTTTTAGGGTTCCCCTTAAATTTAGTTGTAAAGGCTTTAACAAGGCCTTTCTATGGTTTTTATGGGCCATTAAATGTTTATCAAATCAAACCAATATTTCGAATCTGAGTAAAAAATAATATGTCAGCCTTAAAAAGAAAGTTAGTTCTTATTAAGGTAAGCCTGAATAATGTGATTTTTTCTATGATTACCTAAATAAGCCTAATAAGGGCCTATTAAGGTATGCCTTTATTGGGAAATTTTATATCAGTTGATTATATGTCTCTAAAGGCAATTTATTTGAGCTTTTCTAAGGCGTGTAACATTTGCCATTAAATGCACCTGTGAAGGCCTTAATAAGGCCCTGCTATGGCTTTTTATGGGCCATTAAATGTTTACTGAAGGAAATCAATATTACGAATAGTATGTTTCTCATTTAAGAACAATTGTTTGTATTCAATACAAAATAATTATAAACTTGCTTAACTAGGCAAACATATGGCCAACATAGAAAAACCTTTATAGGTCCTTAATTTACGATACATCCCTAATAATGGCGCTACATTTCTATTAAGAACCCGTTTTAAGCCTTTGATACTGAATTTTCTTATTTTGCACAAATTTCTTCCAGAAAAACAAAATTGCTCGAACAAAATGTGTATATCGTTTTAAATTGATTGTCTCTTAATCTGCATATAATCAACGTGAGCGAATAATTAGGTTAGTGACTGTATAAAGAGAAAAGAACGCGAGTTTATATAGCTAGAGTTAATTTGCAAAGCTAACAACATTCATCGATAGATGTTTAGATAAAAGAGAACCTCTTTGGCAGCACAAAAAGCGCAGTTTAGGAATCGTTTGTCTATAGCAAAGAGCTCGTTGATCCCTTAGATCAAACGTCTTTGCCAAGTAGTTAACACAAAAGATATTATTTCACTCGATTCTCATTTTTTATTCTTAGCTCTTTTTGAACCAGTTTATACTAACAACATATTTTATTATTACTTACTGATATATTGCTGGAATAAACTTTTTTTATTCCAGCTTAACCTTATCAATAATCTTTCATTCATTTACATATTAATCATACTTACAATCTCAAAAATAGACTGTCAATTTTACTATCTAGATAGTTCAAGGAACTATTTACTTACAGATAGTTTCAAATGCCTCGAAGGACCTTTTTGCACATTTTTATTATAATCATTATTATTATATTATTACTGTATTTATTATTATTATTATTATTATTATATTATTGTATTATTAATATATTTAGTATTATAATTCTTATTATTATTAATATTATTATTAATAGTATTAGTAAAGCAATTTCGTAGTCGATTTTATGGAATTAATTGTCATTTCCTTTATATCGGCATTGACGAAGAACAACTCGAACGCACGGTTAGTTGAACCACGGACAATTCAATTTCAGATATAATATGCAAACGAACAGACATCACGTGTTAATAGAATCACATATTGTCTACGCAATAGGAACCTTAGAGGCGATGGGCATAGTGCGATGACTATTCCACCATTAGTCCACTTTTGTCTTACATATATTTGCGGTTATATGCCATCATTTGTCATTTGCTTCGATGTTCGTACTCATAAATATATACAAACATTTATTTCTTTATATTTCATCTTCATACATTAATTATTTAATTATTTAATTATTTAGTTAACAACTTGTTCAGACATTCAAAGAACGCGAACTTACATAAACAACTATTTTCGTTTAACTTAAGTTTAATTTAGTTTTACTTCGAAAAGCTAAGTGATTTTCTGAAAGATTTTGCACAAGTTTGCGACAAAGTTATTTAATTGCGCTATTATATTTTATAATCCAATAAATTTTTCATTGATATAAAATCAACTTTTATATCTTTTTTTAGGTCAACTAAAATAACAATCTGATAACTAAAATATTTAAGTATTATTTAAGTATTATTTATATAATTAAAGTGTTTAAGTATTTTTTAAGTATTTAATTATTCATTCAAAATATAGCTAAACTGTTTAATTATAATATCGAAATTTCGATATTTTTATCGCCATTACATTTATTTCGTATGAAAATATTTCTTTAAAAGTTTATCGACCCTCTATTTTTAGTTTAATAAGCATTTTTATAATTTGTCTTTGTTATAAATGTTATAAATAAATTTAAATGTAATTTAAATTTAGCAAGATAAATTTTTACGAACAAATATTATTAAAAATAATAATCTCAATTAAAATAAAGATAATATTATTTATGACTAAAATCAACTAAACTTAATAACACTTTTTTAATTCACTTTTTAATAACGAAAGGTTTATTGATTTTTTATAAATGTTTATTTATATTTTTTCTCTGTTCAAATCTCAAAGTAAAGAAGAACAGTCAATTTCTGGTTCATTCATCATCAACTTAATTGAATGATTTAATTTTATGAAAACGACTGTAAATCATGTAATTTTGCTGAGAAAATATCCACAATGAATTTCTCGACAAGTATTATGTTATATATAAGTATGGTAATTTTTTATTGCAAATTTTACTTCGCTCAATCCTTGCTTAATATATACATACAAAGTATTATTAAACAACTGTTCATAAATCTTGAAACCGTTCTCCTTCATTTAACTTCTAACGACAGTTATTACTTAAACACGCTTTCCGAAATATTCACTGCGCAATTTTATAAAGAAGTTAGAAGTTTTCTACTGATTTTTATATATTTATATAAATATGTATATTACATATATTTTTATATATCTGCATTTTTTATAAACTGTAGATTCATATAAATTAATTGTATCAAATATAATTTACGATCAATATAGAAATAACATCCTTTTTGTTCAATAAATAATTAAATTAAACAAATATAAAACATATACTTTAAATAAATTGTTGAATGAGTATGAATTCGAATTTTTCCCATTACAATCTTTCATTTAAATAACTTGTAAGCAACGTGGAATTTGCAAATTATCGAAAGTTTGATTGCAGATTTATCGTTCTTATCGGTTAGAGTGTAATTTAGCTTCCAAGGGAAGAACTCAAAATTCATCTTCATTTAAGTCTTAAAAATGGCGGTTGTATTGGGCAGAAGTGGTGGCAAAGTTATTTACACGCGAAATCGAGGATACCAATCCTTTTTCGTGACGACAGCTTCTAGTAATAACGGCAAATCATAAATCGTACTTTACTGCGTCGAGGTCTTAATGTGGCTTACAACTCGCATATATTCGCGCATAACAGCAAAATCTACTTTTGCAAAAAAAAAAGCGGAAAAGTGCAATAATTGAATATTTCATTTCTAATGAATCATTTCCGCGCATTTAATTATGTATTTTACATGCTTAATATATGTATTCATGTATGTCTGACTTAAGCGAGACTATACTACTTGATTTTACTTAGAGTAAGTAGTATAGTTTCTGTTTGGTCAGACATATTAAAAATAATATAAATTATATAGAAAACAATAATAAATAATTATTAATTAATTATTAATTATTAATTAGAATTCCCAAACTTAGTAGTACAAACTAAAAAGAGTAGAGTTGAAAAAAGGAACAAGTATATTTTGAAAGAAGGCAATAACACGTTAAAATTTGTACAAGAACTGACGCAAAGTATAAGTATTGTTTGGACTTTGTGAATACAGTTAGCAAGTTGTAACGTGACGTTATTATCAGCCTATTTATAACTCACTTAGTAGTGCTCAAGTTTATGATCCTTTGAGACAAACCGACCAAATTAATTGATACCTCCCGAGAAATTTGTCCTGCTAAAGTTATATTACAAGCGTGTTCAAAATGTATGCAATACTTTTCTCAACAATAAGTTAACCTGAGAAAAGACACTCAATTTTAAACGACTTGCAGAAATTGATATTCAGAGAAGCGAACAGTATCGAAAATGAGTTGAAAATAACTTTAGGATAAAACAATTATTTAATCATTTGTTTAATTATTACAAGAAACAAGTAAACAAACAAGTAGGAGTATTTCAATGTCTAAGAGACAAAGAAAGGTGACGTTTGGATGATTTAATTTGGTCGAGGGTGGATTAATAGCATATTCCGCAACTAGGGAGAAAAGTTGCCGATTCGAAAAGTGGGATAAAAGTGGGACTAAAGTCCCTAAGGAGGAAAAGTAATTTTCTATCCCTGTTTTCTATCTTTTGGGAAAAAAGTGATTTTCCATTCCATCATTATTATTTTCGTCCTACTTTCTCTCCCTAGGGAGGAAAAGTAACTTTCTATCGCTAGGGGGATTAAGTAATTTTCTATCCCTAGGGAGAGAAAATGATCTTCCATAGGTCATTTAAGGGATGAAAATACTTTTCCTCCCTTGAAAAAGAACGTGTAATTTTCGTTTCACTTTTGAGGGAAGAAAAGATGTACTTTCATCCCACAGAAAGTGTGATGAAATTTGCACTTTCTCTCCCTCGGGAAAAAAGTAATTATCCCTAGAGAGGAGAAGAGAAAGTGTCACTTTCGTCTCACTTTTGAATGATGAAAAGATGTGTTTTCGATGTACGTGCACGAAAAAAAGTAATTGGCATTTTGAAAAATGGCTCTCCGGGTACGAATATCGGGCGGGCAGATCTTGGAAAATGACGACATAAAACATCCTGACGCATCTTAGTGCGAGCAAAGATAGTGTCGAACTTGAGTTGGGAAATGGTTATGGTGGCGTAACAAAGGACTAAAGCATAAAGGACTGCAAGATGAAGAGAAGAGAACCGAACAGAAGAGAAGAGAGGGGACTGACTGTTGATGGTGGAGAAAAAGCTTCGTCAGACAGAGACGTATAAAGTACGAAGGATGAGATAGAAATAGTTGGCAAGCTGAGGCAGACTGTCTGCGGTGCAGTCTGTACGTTGTTATGGCGCGTTCTGGGGCACTATATAAGACGGAAATGCGTGCATCCCAAACGCCGATCGATTTTTCCAACGCAATATTTGTGTTTCTATCTCTCGGCTTTGTGCCGAAATGCCAAAGCAGCTTTGCTAAACCCGCGTGCGAATTGTCTAAATTCAATCCCGGGGTACGTCGCTACATTTTGCAATTTGCTTCGGCTGCTAAAAATGCAACGATGGAATTAACATTATTCTATGGAGTTACATGCTTTCGTCGAAATTAGACTTTTCGTTTTAGTTTTAGTATCTTTTTAGTTCATTTGATTCTTTGAATATCTACTTTTTTTTATTTGCAAACATTTTTCTACGGTTTTAAACAATAAAAGAGCAAGAATGGAGTTGATTGTAATTTGTTAATTTAGAGAGAAACAAGCAAATGTTTAAACAACCACGGATTAAAATGAAAAAGCGAGGTTTCAGTGGGCTTTGTGTACAGAGAGAAATAATAATTGGAAAAGTCGACTAAGACAAATTAGACAAGTCGGGAGCTTTAAAATGAAAGTGTCATTGAAAATTGTTCATCGTCTGAAAATGATTGTTCGTCAGTTTATAAAAGGTGTAATTAGAGGATTGTTAAAGTAAATGCATTCAAATAGACGTAAATTCATCAATAGGGCTGTAATTATGTATGCCTTTCAAATGAAAACAAGATTTTACGTGTGTAACACTTGAATTAACGTTATGGTGATGAGAAAGAGAACGTATTGATTTCTCACGAGAGTACAATTCATGAATATATATACATATATATATATATATATATATATATATATGTTGATGCACTCGTCTTTGAACTTTCTTTCAGTATTATAGCAAAGAAGTTTACCGATATTTAGTACAATTTTTGCAAAAGTTATCCAAAGTAATTACTACCCTCTACATTTGAAAAAGAGGAATTTACTTTCTTTGGAACTATTTAGTTACAGTGAAAATACTACTTAGATAATCTTTAATGCCTCGAAGGACCTTTTTGCACTTTTTCTTAAGTTTAATGTTTTTTATAAATACTTGCTCTCTAAATTTGGAAAAGTATATATTCACTTTTTTCAAAAATAAATCTCTAATGCCTCGAAGGACCTTTTTGCACATTTTCTTAACTTTAATTTTGTTATCAAAAAGTTAATATTTTGTTCATAAATCAGATTAAAAAAACTGTTTCTTTATTTGACTGAAAATGATTAAGAATATGTACCATTGAAAAAAATATTTAGTTATTTTACATAGTTCTGGCACATTACTGAATGATATAGTAATTTTGATTATAACCTATATCTCCATGTATAGAACAGCGACGAAATACAGATGAAACGGAGACATTAAAGGATTTGACATCTGAGACAGCATATTTTTGAAGAAACGATACAGTGAAAGATGTATAAAACATCTTTCTAGTGAAGTCAGGTCGTTGAAATATATCGTTTGCTTCTGCTTAAAATGTATACGTCCATTAATTTAATGAACATTCTTTCATCATATTGTCGATCAAACGTTTTTAATCTCAGCATTTAAAAGTTCCGATTGCTCTTTCATCATTTGATCATCTTAATCTGCAATTAAACCCTTCCTCTTTAATTATTATTATTTATAATTCTTCAAGTTTAAAGCTATTTTTATTTGGAGGTTTTTTTCTTGGAACAAATAATATTTAATGATAGCTCATTTTTATTCCAAGAAGCAACGGAATAGATAAGCGATCTATTTTCATCGCATAGCATCACGATCATTAATAACGCACGTTCATAATTTTTCATTAGGTACACGAATAAATGAACCGCATTATAATTAATATGCAAAGTAACCCTAGTAGACATTGATCGGGCTGTAATGTGGATGTATAACGCGGGGAAGTGATATGGGTCTGATAAGGCCACGTCGCCTGATCAGGCCCACATCAATTTCCTGTGTTACGTCCATATTAGAACCTGCATATCAAAAATATTAAATCATTTATGTGTTAATTTGTGGTATCCCAAATAATAATTAAATCAATAATTGAATTATTGAATAAATGAAGTTATGAAGAGGATGAAAAAATCAATCAATCTATCACATAACATAAAATTTGAACAAGTACAGATAATAGATTTTGAAATGGATGAACAAAAAAGAAAAATAACCGAAATGTTAAACATAAAAAAACCATAATCATACACCTAATTCTAATAAAATTAAAAATAAAAAAATACTAATCAGGTTATTTAGTATTAAAAATTAAAACACTAAGGAAAATAGGCAAATAATGTAAATATTAAATTTACTCTTTTAAATTTGAAATGAATGCACGTAAGAGGTTCTAAAACAGCTAAACTATGCACTCGTATTATCAATTTTGTGCATTATATATAATTGCTGTATTAATCTAATATGTATATATGATTATGATGTATTACGTACGTTATGATATAATATCAGTGTCAATACTTGATATCACGGGAATTAATGGCATTAACTGTTTAATACAATCAAATGTTTCAATCATAGGGATTTGCATATTGTTTGAAGAAACTGCAAATGTTTTGATTTAGGTTTTGTATTTTTGCAGTTTACTTTTGAAATGAAAATTAATTAAAATCAAACATGGGTTGAAATTGTTTAAATTAATCACAATATTTCCATTTTTGTTCTACACTAAAACAGTAAATATTCAATATGTAATATTAATAGAATTGTGAATAACTAAATGGAAAATTAGTCTATTCGATTGTTCCGTCTTTCAATGATTTCAAATCAGAAAAAATCCATTTTTTGATAACATCTCTAAACATAGTTGCAATAAATACAGAATAACTGAAATTTACATTTATCCATCTCAGATTTCTCCTAAAATGAATTAAAGACTTGAATAAACCATCCGCGAAGAACCATCATTACATTTGACCCGACATTTGTATCTCAAAAAATAAGAAATAAAAACTTGCCGATATAACACAGTTTAAAATGGAATAACTTTGTTGGCAACATAATCTGAATTTTCTCGAAAAATCAATATATTTTGGAAATGTTCGTTTAAAGCCGAAAATGCACATTTTGATAACTGCGAAAAAAGGTAGCAAATAAATGTTTCGAAATAAAATAAAAATCGTCTGCGAACACGTTAATTTGTATAAAAACGAGGCAAAATATACAGTAAAAAAAGAAAGAGGAAAAAGAAAAAAAAGTTGACGCACTTGCACGAACTGTTTAATTTGTAACGAGATTCAGCGTTTGCGAACGCAGAAGTGCAGACGAAATAGCGCACGCACATTCTCTCATAGCCGCTGGTACTTTGGCTCCAGCGAGTTCTGTAGTGTCTGTGAAGGATATATGCACCTGTGTTGAGGTCGGGGTAACTACGGCTCGTGCGTGGAGTAGTCGATGAAAGAGGCTGAGCCAGACAGAGACGCAAAATATTCACCAGAATCAGACAGAAAGAGAGAAAGAGAGAGAAAGAGAACGAGAGAGAGAGAGAGAGAGAGAGACTTTGGTCGGCGTGAACTGAGCGGAAAAGGTTCTGCCGAGACGGGTCGGTCGATATTGCCGGCTACGCGTCTTCAAGGCGACCTGCTGACGTATTATAGGCGTACCAAGACACTGCTATAGTAAACCTTTTTTTAGCCGAGCTAAACCTTATCAATAATCCTCTATACATTTGCATATTAATCATATTTACATTCGCAAAAATAGTCTGTAAATTTTAGTATATCAAAACAATAGCTAGATAGTCTCTAATGCCTCGAAGGACCTTTTCGCACATTGTTTTAACTTTAATTTTGTTATCAATACTTGCTCTCTAAATTTTAAAAAGTGAAAATTCACTATTTGGGGTGTATAGTCACGTTACTCGAAATTTATAGTTCACTGAAAAATTTAATATTCACTTTTTCAAAAATAAGGAAAATTTGTACTTCTTTTCAACAGTTTGCTTTATTTATTATTTTGATTTGCTTGTTTTGACTAAAGAGTTCTGCAAATATTTTTGAAATTAATATATCAAAAGTTATAAATTTAGTGAGAGAATATTTTAAATACTTCTGATTACTTTTGCAGTACTATGGAAACATACGATAAATTACTATTTTGTAATTTTAATTGTGTAATAAATATAACGCAAAAATAGTCTTTTTACAACAATGTGAGGATATCTTTCCTGAAATATACTGTTGTATTTCTGATCAAAATATCGTAAAAATATACTTAAATTTAATTTTAAACAGATTTTTGCAATGTAAACTAATTAATGTAATCTGAAATACCAAGAAAATCTTTATTTCAAAATAGCATTTGTTAAACTGGGTCAAATATAAAAAATGTTTATCCCGAACAAAATAAGTTATTTAAATAAGATACTATTATTATGTAAATTTCAAACTTATTATTATTTTTCTCTGCAATTTTCCGCTCTTATTTCATATGATAGACAAAATAAATAACTTTTGCATAAAAAAATGAGAAAAGAAATTAATCTGAAATGTTACATGCAAAATGATGAATTTTTCGAATTTAATTAACCATGAAATGAGTCCTTTTTAATTGCTAAATTGTATTTATGATGAATTTTATACCGACGAAAAATGCATATTCGTCTAATATTTTAACCCATTTTTCATGGAAAATTAGTCGGATAAATTATTTGCACGTCGGAAAAGAACTTAGTACGCGTACACGTTTGAACAATAAATTTTTAATTTTTCGCGTATTTATTTTGCCTTAAATTCGATACGATTTATTTTCATATTAAACTTATTTTTCATTAAAACTGCACTGATATTCACGAAATACCGCACATTTTTTTGATGTTACAATTTGTATCATTTCTTTGACGTCAATGACGCAGGTTTCTAATTCGAGTAATTCAACTTTTATTTTTATTTGAAGTATTCAAGTATGAGTTATTTTTATGAATATCTTTATTTGTAATATAATAATAAAAGTTGACATTGTTAATGGTTAATAATTAAATGTTCAATTGATCTGAACCAACAAATTTCTAAAAATTAGATGAGATTAAATATTCAAAATGTAAAATGCACCCCAAAAAAGTGAATTTTCATTTTTTTGATGACAAAGTTAAAGTTAAGAAAATGTGCAAAAAGGTCCTTCGAGGCATTAGAGATTTATTTTTGAAAAAAGTGAATATATACTTTTTCAAATTTTGAGAGCAAGTATGGATAACAAAATTAAACTTAAGAAAATGTGCAAAAAGGTCCTTCGAGGCATTAAAGATTATCTAAGTAGTATTTTCACTGTAACTAAATAGTTACTTGAACTATCTAGATAGTACAATTGACAGTCTATTTTTGCGAATGTAAATATGACACATAAACTTGTGAAAAAACTGAATAAGCACCCCAAAAACGTGAGTTTTCGCTTTTTCATATTTACAGAGTAATTGAAACAAATGATTAAATGAGATAAAATATTTAAAATGTAACATTCTTGAAAACTTGATCATGAAATTTTGTCCATGAAATTGTGATCTCAAAATATTGATTGCACAATTTTAATAATAACAATTTGATCAACTAACTTTGAATTTTGAATTGCAAATTGATTGTATCTTATTGACTAAATGTAAATATCGTAGGCAAATTTGAAATGAAATGGTGGATCGTTGTTTTTCAAGACTGTGGATTATGCTAAGAGAATGATTAGACTTTTCTGAATTTGACGGTATATATATAAACGAAGAAAGATTTCAATTACTGAACAAACAATTTTGCATTTGCGAATCGGAAATGCAAAGAGTGAATTGGTAGGGCTTGAATGCACATTCCGAACTTTGCACTCAACAACTGCATTAACGCAATAGTCAAAGACCATTAGTTCTGAGGTTTCCACACTAATCCCATTCTCCTAACTACTTTATTATTATTATTACGTTTCATATAAATTGTTTTAGTGGTGCACCATTAGTTAATATTTTTATCTCATGGAATATATATGTTTAAGTGTATTTTGCCGCTTTTTAAAATGTATAAAAAATATACATTTCATATACAAATGTATTTTAAATGTATTTATATTTTTGGGGTAATTTTTATATATATTTTTGTCTAACTTTAGAATGTATTCAAATTATTTAATTAATAATATATTTTCTCTTGTTTCAGATAATATGTTCAAAATTAATCGTCGAGTACAATTTCGCAGGATCCATCTTTAACTCATCATCGGTAAGTCAAAAATAATTATAAATTACATGAAAGTTTTGTTTACCTAAACTATTATTTAGTTCCTAGATATTTTAACAAAATTTGACTGATAACTAAAGCAAACTGCAAAAAGCGCAGTGAATAATTGGTAAATACAAATAACGTTTGATTGATTGTGTATTAACGCACAAGAACATCATATCATTTAAGCAAAATCAGCAGCAACTTTGTTGTTTTTGTCTGCTAACTTTTCGTGTACGAAAAATCAGCTGAACAAGTGCTTGAACAGCATAAAATACGTGCTTGAAAATGATGCCACAGTTTTCTGATTTGCTCAACGAAATATCAACACTTATGTTAACTTTGTTCGTGAATATCAAACTTGTACAAAATGTTGAAAGTCATTAGATTGTAGAACAATATTTTCCCATTTTCATTTTCAAATTCAAATTTTTACACGTATACAATAGATAATAATACAAATTAAGTTTCTAATAAATCTGTAACATTTGAAAAAGTGAAAATTCACTTTTTAGAGGCATATATTCACTTTTTTCAAAAATTGTCTTTATTCCTCGAAGGACCTTTTTGCACATTGTCTTAACTTTAATTTTGTTATCAAAAAAGTGAAAATTCACTTTTCACTTGATTAAAACTTGAGAATTTTGGATTTTTGAAAACAATTTTTTTACTTTTTAAACAGTACATTTTTTTATTTTTTAAAAAGTGACTATTTTTAACTACATTTTCAAAGTAAAATTTAGAGAGCTTTTGGTAGATAATATCGTAGAAAATGTTACAAGATTATCCAGTAAAAAAAGTGTTCATTATATGTGGACATGTAAGTACGTTAGAATTGTAATACCGTTAGGTTGGATCATGTTTTCATTAAGTTGTCACTGGATGTAGGTCGTTGTCATGGCGATACTTTTGCTATCTTGTTGTCTTGTTAGAAACTAGTGATTTTTTCCTCGGTTATATTACAAACAAGATTACTGTCATCCCGACGCGTATGAAGAAAAATGGTTCATCAAATTCATTATATATTTTTCTTAGTCTAATTTTTAATTCAAGAAAAAGATAATAAATACATTATCAAACCCTCACGGATGGAATATATATATTTAAGTGTGATTTTCCCGGCTTTTTATATAAAAAGATTTTTTTTATTGAACAGCAAATATGTTTTAAATATATGTTACATATATTTGCATCTTATATTTTTATTGTATATTAAAAATATATACATTACATATATATTATATATATTTAATATATATTTTTTATTATTTATATATATATTTTAAATAAAATTTTAAAAATCCTAATTGCTTAGCCAATTCATCTATCAATTTTTTTAAAAAATGAATATTAAAATCAATTTCATACAATAGTCGCGAAATGCAAAAAAAAACGATTTCGGTGTTGTTCATCATCAGACAGAACAAAACAAAGAATGGGTTTTTTTGTATCTTGCCGAAGATGCACGAAAAATCTGATGAAAAAGGTGTCCAGTCTCAGTGGAGGCTGACTGCGAGTTTCTTCATCGCGAAGTTCGAGAGATGTGTCAGCGGTTTATTAAAACGGTGATATGGAAGAAAGTTTCAAGTACGATGGAAAGACAACGCCAGACTCACTAATATTTCTGCGAAATAAGTCGGCAAAAAGCTTCGTCTTTGAATTGCTTAAAAAACTATCCTCGTCAACTTAGACTCAAATTTTCGTTTAAGACAGAATTTTACCCAATTTCACCAATTTCTATTGAATCCAACAATATTTTGTAATGAAATCCTAACTACTATCAAACTAGAAATGTTATATTTTAAGATTTAAACAATTTGTTCTCAGAGTTGATTTAAAATGTGATACAATTTGGAAATGGTTAAAGTTGGCTTTTATAATCGTGTATAATAAATCGCCATTAAATAATGCAATCTCATCTCGCGTGTTCCTTAAAATTACCTTATTAACCACATATTCAACAATTTATGACGCCCGAGTCGGCAAATGTTCGTCTACGAAATTTGCTAGGCTTAGCCTCGATTGCGAATAGCGAAACGGCTTATGACTGGGAACGTGCCAAAAGTCCGTGAGATGCAATATATTCAGCATTTACTTCTTTTTTGTAAATCTCTTTTAAGTCTTTCAAATAAGGCAATTTCACACACAGCATATTATTTATCGTTAAATTGGTCAATGTCATTATTCATAATTATGCCTGTTTTCCTCAAAAAAAAAAAAAAAAAAAAAAATTCATTTAGTCGAATT